>DWNR01000621.1:0-18575 GCA_018250455.1 Polygonus leo | reverse complement strand
TGCCATTTGGCACTCAATACTCTCTGCCTACCCCGTTAGGGATTTGGCGTGAAGATGTGTGTGTGTGTGTGTGTGTGAAATGAATGAATAAAATAAACGATTTAGAATATACACGAGAATATCAAGAGAATAAACATATATGAAATCGTATTCACAATAAAATATAATAAATAGACGAAACTACTTGACATTTCGCATTACACGACTGGTTGTATGCAGTATACTTATTTAATCCTCAATATGCAGTAGTGGACAGGATAGTTATGAGTGCTGATATAAAAGTTGAGATGCATTCTAGACCGCGCTCCGACTGACTGTGTACGGTCAGCAAAATCAGTATGAAAATACTGTAGAAAGTATAAACATAAAATTATAAATTAACATTGATTTTAGTTTTTTTTATCTGTACTAATTTAAAGAAAGATGAGATTTTTTCGACTTAATTAATAAATCTTGGGCATATGTCTAATAGAACTGGAGAAACACATGTTTTTTAACAGATTAAAGAGGCAACAGACTTCCTTTTTTCGCATTCATATGTATATAGATTATGCTCGTAAATTCTCAATTATCTTCCGCCGAACTCCCTGTATACACCTTATTATAAATTTCTAGACCGCGCTCCGACTGACTGTGTACGGTCAGCAAAATCAGTTGTTGGTAAAATAAAGCTACAGTCAATCAGCAGTTGTTAGAATTCGTTTAGTTCGAACGGAGAGGTACCACCGCCAACCTCATAATCCTCCGTGAAGCAAATCTTGTGCTTCGGTTTGGAGAGGCCTGGTTGTCGGCTATACTTATACATGAGGCGAACATCTTTGTCCTCAGAGGTAGCGAAGCATTGGTGATCAAACTTAGGTATGATTTAATTGTGCTTGGGGATGATTACTAATGTCCATAGGCGGCAGTGACCATTTACCATCAGGTGGACTACATGCGTGTATGTGTATGTAATTATGATATAAGAATTTTAATCACAACACTTCCATTCTTCTGGAATTTCATGGTTCTGTTTCAAAGCCGAATATTGCAAATTATGGACATATAATCGACGGTGATCACTTTTCATTACTTGGCCAGCCTTCATGATGAGCTATTTTATCACCCTTTTTGAAGAACTCCATGTCATAGCGCTTTAAGAATAATTCGGGAGGAATTCATTCCACATCATAATTACACAAAATTCTTCTATTACATTATAATATATCAGTCATTATATCATTACATAAAAACATTTTCTCATTATAGGAGGTTATTCGCTTGTCTAATTACAAACAAAACAAGGAAAAGCGTTTACTTTTCCGAAATATCACGGTGCTTTTATTAATATTACACAAAACACAAACAGCCCTCGTTGAGATTAAAAGGATTTGGGATTTATTAATCCAGACGAGGCATCATTACACAGCGGGGTTAAATTAATTAAATTTGCAATTAACCTTCTATTGAAAACATTATAAGAAATGCGAAAGGAGATCTAGATATAAAGGATAGCGACGCATTTGTGATCACCTGATGGTAAGCGGTGAATTCAATCGTATTAAATAAAATAAATAAAAGCAGCGACACAGTATTCTACGAGTGCAGCTGTTTATTGTGTTTCGGATTGGAGAGGCGTGGTTGCCGGCTATTCTTACAAACGAGGCAAACATCTTAGTCCTCACGGGTAGTAACGCATTTGTGGTCAACCTTGGGTCAATCTTATTTGGGGATGACTACTAATGTCCATGGGCGGCAGTGACCACTTACCATCAGATGGACTGGATGCTCGTTTGCTACCTTTACACGATAAAAAAAGCAGGCAAGACGGCTTTCACCTCAATGAGATCTCGTCCTCTCAACCTCAGCGCCCGATGCCTGTGGATGTCCACAGGCATCGGGTGCAGAGTGAGACCCAATCTTATTTGAGGTTAGCATAATGACCATGGGTGGCAGTGACCAGAGCAACAACAACCAGAATTTGGCATCAAAAAATACGTACACTTTCAAATTTTCATATGTATGTGGGTTCGTTCGTACTTTATTTACTAAATAAAAAAGCTAAAATTTAAATCAGAAAGAATATATTAAATATATTTTCTATAATATTTTTATTCCCGCAGCTGTTGACCCTACTATGAATAAAAGAGTGCATATAGAGGAGATACTACCTCCCTCAATAAGCATATTCGAGATATTCATAATACGGCCAGTGCAGATCGGCTGTGGCCCAAGTCAGGAAATAATGACAAATGGTATAAATGTTTATAAAATATTGAAATAAAACGGCGTGAGAGGTCTATGGAGCCCCCGTCGGAACGAAGTTTCTTTCGTTTTATGATGGACGTTTGCAGTACAGTACGAGTATATTGTAAAATATTAAATTAACAGAGTTAAATTGAAAAAAATCTAAAAAAACATATTTATTTGTGTATAATGATTTAATGTAAAGAGCAAAGGATATATGAAAAAATCACAAAGCACTGTATATGGATAATAAATTAAATTTAAAAAAAAACACTAGAAGTGTCCAGAAAAAGTCTTCTATCTATTCAGACCTAACGATTTTGAAGAATTTTTGTAATTAGATAGATAGCATTTTACTTTAACATCTAATTTAGGTAAGAGTCATCTCCGTGATAATTCGTTTTTACAAAAAAATATATATATGTAATGCCATCTGTTATTGAGTAAAAAAGCTGATGTTTATTTATATATTAACTTATAAATATCAGCCAGCTAGTAAAATCTTGATTGAACACACACGCTCGTAACCCATAACTCGAAACGCATCAAAACGAGCGATTCCATAAGTGGTGGCGATACCAAACCGTTCAATATTCAACCCACCGCCAAAACGTGTGCGTTTACGTTAAACGCTATCCGTATACAAATATTGTAAGCTATTTAATACCAAAATATCGAACTAATCGCTGCATTCTGGAATTTTGGTTTTGCGAACTAAATATAGTGGAATGTTTTGATACAATGTAATTTCGAGGCTTGATATATTTGTCCAAATATTTATTAATACCAACAGCTTTTTTTTATTGTGTAAAGGTAGCAAACGAGCATGCAGTCCACCTGATGGTAAGTGGCCACTGCCGCCCATGGACATCAGTAATCATCCTCAAGTACGATTGAGTCATACCTAAGTTTGATTACAGATGCGTTGCTACCCCTGAGGACTAAGATGTTCGCCTCGCGTTAAAGTATAGCCGGCAACCACGGCTCTCCATACCGAAACACTATAAATTGCTTCACGGAGGATTATAAGGGTGGCGGTGGCACCTCCCCGGTCGAACTAAATGATTTCTACCACCTTATAAATATTTCATAGAAAAAAACAAATACAGAAGTCTTCGTTTTCATTTCACAGGGATATTATGACTCAATAAAAGGAATTAGCAATTTATCATGTTCTTACTAAATATTTTTTAACAATTTAATGAATTCCTAATTAGATAAGTAATAAATAAAATCTGAGTAATAAATAAAGACCAATGAATCCATCATTAACGTATTCACATACTTAAACCGTGCGTTGAAAAGTCTCTGCTAATCTCTCCACGAGTACTCAAATTAAAGAGAGAATTTTCTTATTTACTAAAAAAAAAAAAAACTTAAGACTAAAGTTTTCGTAACTAATTAATACTCGTCAGTTATCCGTTAAGACGTCGATTGATACCCACACGTGTAACGGGGGCGAGCGTGGGAACCGCGGTCCCTCGGGACCTCGCTCTGGGGATATTGTTTCTTAAGCACATGCCGGCACTTTAACAGCGTGTTATGGATAAGACTCGGGTTCAATTTTCATCATATAATCGTTGTACATTACTTTGTTGGATATATAGCAATATTACACAACATACTGTAGACCTCCTTCGACCTTTGGTTTATGTTTACAGCATCTGAAATTCGTAGAGACTTCTTGAAGAAGGATTTTAGTAACTTTTTTATGCCTTCAGTTGGATTATCCTAAAACATTCGAACGAATTTTATTATAAAACTCAATTTGCTTAGAAATATGTGACAAAGCTATCGCAGAGAAATGGCTTCGCAATATAATTCTCAACAGTAATGAAAAGAATTTTTGATATCTATTGGATTAAATGTAGCTAAATGTAGTGAATGTAAACTACTTCACATGTAAGTAACCAACCAAATTGAACAAGATATAATTGGAGTGTGTAATAGATATTTTTTTGCTCGATGACAAAGTTTAATTGAAACATATTTGCATATAGAAAATTTGCCTGTGATGAAGTTGAACAATGATAACTTTAATGAACTCTAACGCTTATTATTTTTATGCCATTTCGTATCAAACTTGTGAAACAAAATTCAGTTCCTTTCTATACTATCAATAGTTCGATCATTGGTCCATGTCTAATAGAATATGAAGCTTTCTTTAAACGTTAGTGTAATGCAGTTAGTTAACATATTACTGTGAGGTTGCATACAAACTTCGCACGCCAGCGCTATATTCATTATTGGACGCCCACCGGAAAATATTATGCTAATCAGTTGGTTTTAGATGAGGCCACTGTTTATAATGGAATAACATATTATAATCTGTTTTAAATGGAAATTCCAGTATGTCTAGAGATCCGGATGCGAAGGCACTTTGATTCAGGGGCAATTATAAAGCTCAGGGTCCAGCAACATGCACAGCAAAATTCCTAGTGAGGAATTTAATTATCCAGTGGCATATTAATATGAATCCGTATCTCTAAAGCAATTTAATTAATTGAACTGATGTTGATGGTGGGTTTTCTAAATGTACTTTAAAAAGTTCTATAATTGAATATGATGAATATTTTGAGTATTTTATATTTACCAAAATGATGGCTAGATTTAAAATGAACAGGACTATAGCCTTAACTTTACTTTTAAAACATTGTTCTTTGCTCTAAAAACTGTGATGTCCAAAAAATTACCTTATTTTCTCTCCTATTTTCCCTTCCAATTAAGATAAATAAAAATAATGTATTAAGGTCGATCCCTATATTCCTGTCGTAGCTCCCGTTTGATTGAATACTCGTCCCGCATAAAAGGAAGATTCGCCATCTGCTCCCCGCTCTAATAACACAGAATCATGACGTCCCCGATTTAGAACGTGTAAAGCTTGGGTAATAACCATTAATTGGGTTTTGTTAAACTACCTATTTAGAGAAAAATATTTGGTAGTTTATTGTTTTATAAGAAAAGAATTGGTAACGTATGTAAGTTTTGATTTTGTAAAGCAAACGTAAAGAGATTTTTCTTTATCGTCTTAAACAAACGAAAACGATCATGCAGTCCACCTGATGGTAAGTGGTCACTGCTGCCCATGGACATCTGTAATCATCGCCAAGTAAAATTAAATCATAGCTAAGTTTGATCACAGATTGATCACAGATCACAGTTGCTATCTTTGAGGACTAAGATGTTCACCTCGTGCATAAGTATAGCCAGCAGCCGCCTCTCCAAACCGAAACGCAAGAATTGCTTCACGGAGGATTGTGATGGTTGCGGTGGTACTTCTCCAGTCGAACTACACGAGTCTACCACCATGCAAAAATACCTTTGTCATCAAAATTAAAGAAATAATTAAAAACTTTTGTTTGTTTACCTCGTGTGCGTTCTTTCCTTGCTTTGGTTTAAAATAGGCTTTCAGTACTTATTGTATAATGCTCTTATTATATTATTCTCTTTTATTACATAATGTTTATGTTAAATGTTTGAATATAAAGTTAATAAAAAGTAACTAGCAATCAGTTCAAGAAATTGACCTTAATAATTAAAGGCACAAACATATTATTTTTGTAAAAACATAATATTTTTGTCGGCTGATAAACAGAAAACATCTGAACCTCGTATAATTGTCTCCATTAGTGTCTTTTTCAAAAATTATAAAGAAAACTAGCAAGTCTTACTTTTTTAATGTATCAGGAATCGAAGATACCAGATAGTTCCACTTTTTATAATGTTATACCATACAACTTTATGTTTTATAAAGACCCAATTTTATGTAACCATAAACCCAGATTTTATTACTTTATTCGCTCCAAACATGACCGTGTTAAATAAATTTAACAAGTAGTTTGCCTTATCTCTATGATGAGCCGTTTTAATAATTTATCTACCGTGAAGCAATTTATTGTGTTTCGGTTTGGAGAGGTGTGGTTGCCGGCTATACTATTACACGAGGCGAACATCTTAGCCCTCAGGGGTACCAACGCATTTGTTGTCAACCTCACGTCCTATTCAATCGTACTCAGGGGTGATTACTAATGCCCATGGGCGACAGTGACCACTTACCATCAGGTGGAACTGCATGCTCGTTTGCTATCTTTAAGAGATAAAAAAAGAGATTTTCGTGTGTTGACTAAATATTAATTGGTAGGTTATTTCAAATTGATGTAATTTTTAGTTATATATTTTTAATCATGGCTTATTGAAGCTAATATCGTAATATTTAGGTATTTTCTGTCTCATCTAAGTGTTTGCCATTGAGACATCGTACAAAAACATAAACCAAGCCCTGAACAGAAATCTAAATTGATCATTCGAATGTCTGACCAAGAATCGAATCCGATACCTTTGCAAAAAACTGTTGCCCGCTGCGCCACTTAGACCAAAATTTATAAATTGGTTTGTCTTCATGTTAACATTTTTAGTGTTAAATTCCAAATTGTTTATACTTCTTTTAATCAATTTCTTTTCAATGTTTTTAACTAGAGGAAAAAATACTTACTACCAATTTCCATCAAATATTACACCGTTTGTTTATTAAAATGTATCTATTAAAAAGACAAGACGAAAAAATCCTGAAAAAATCTTAAATCTTAAAAATCCTTCATCACCTTAATATGCAAGTATTTTTATCTTATACTTTTGCAGTTTTAATACCAACGTTTTAGCTGTAATAATTTAAAAAGGGGCAGCTTTATATTCTTAAATGAACGATCATTATTATTGTGGCATCATTTATTGGTAGCCGATATGCAATTTTTTTGAATATGAGTCCAAACCGAAAACAAGGTTCCGAATAACAGAGTCCGGTTGAAAACCCACGTGTCCTTTATAAAGATCTATTATTACCGTCAAGTCGAGTAGGTAGCGGCGTGCGCGCTCATAATTGTATTAATCATTGAACGCGACCGGCAGACGTCGATTTTCTTCAACAAAGTGCTCTTGTTTGTTTTTTTCGTAAGGAAGTCGGCCGAAGGTGAACCGTGGGAACGCCGGGCGGGTGCACTTCCCAAAACATCGACGCACGGCAGCGAGTCCGACGTGCGCTGGACGAAAAGAGACAAAACACCCTCTCACCTTACAGCCAAACAAGGACGGAGAACATGACGTGTGCGCGCCAAGCGACAGCTTACAATCGCGTGATCATCTACAAGAAATAATAAAACGGCAATAAAAGAAACACGAGACAACGGTAACCGTGGCGCGCGCGAGAGAGCGAGATAGAAATCGGTGGCCGAAGGACTGCGCGCGCGCCGCTCGAGTCACCGACGAATTTCAAAGATCAATGATCGATGTGATAAGAGTGAGACGCACGACGTGCCACGAGTAGTACAATCATACCGAAAGAAAGAGAGCTAAATATCACGTTCGCTACGAGTGAGTGAAACGACGATAGGTTTGGCTCGTGGCAGTTATAGCACACGAGCTAAGAATTTCTGCCGCGCTAACAAAGGGGGCGCTGTTCGTATTCAATATTTAAAATTTCCTTAGATTTTATCGGTGAAAAGTTTAAAACTGATAAGACAGTTATAACAAACAAATGTGAGAAATGTGTTCTCGTATTTATTCTAAGAGACATTTTCTTAAGTTAATTCGTCTAGTAATTTAGCTTCTTTACTAATACTCTTGCGAATATAATATTTGTTAAATTATAATATAGTAGTTTAAAAAGAAATATTTTTATTTCTAAAATTCTACACAAATAAGATAATAATATGTTTTTTTTTTTATTTCAAGGTGTAATCAAATTTTACCTCATCTGTATAATTATTACAGTTGCGGTATTTAATTTTAATTAAGTTAAAATCTTGCATGAAAATTGCATTGTTAAAATCTATGATATAAAAATAAATAAAAAATTAAATTAAGATGTAGATCACATTAATCATGAAAATCGCAGACAGACACAAGTTCTGAAATTTTTCGTTCCACAATGTTATGCGATTGCAGCGCCAGCGGACAATAAAGGAACTACTTTAGTCTCGACAATATATACTAGATGGCGTTAGCAACATCAGCGGAACTTGTCAGCATTGAAACATTTTTATCATTAGAGAAATATGTATTTTTGAGTTTATTAGGGTTGAATTTTAAGAGAGTATATTAAACGTACTTAACAAAAAATAATAACGCTGTAGCAGCGTTTGATCGTTAATCAATTATAATAATTAATATCAATCATTAATATGGTAGCTGGGTGTTATGCTTGACAAGTTAATTAACATTTAAAACTATTTCATGATAGCGTCAATCGTAATTAATTACCATTTCCTTTAGATCTGGTTGTTTATCAGTTACATTAAGTAGTACTACTCTACATAGATACATAATGTAGTGAAAAATTGCATTTCAAATTCAGATTTCAATATCTCTGTGTCGATAGTTAATAATCTCTAAATCGGTGAGTTATAGGAATAATTATTTATTAATATCTCAATTAATAACATATGGTATTAATAACATATATTGTAATTAATATTAATTACAATGTAATTTATTCACACTTTACACATATTGGTTTGAAGGATCTAATGAGTTAGAAGACATACAATTTTGAGGTGCGCTATTTTAGCCCTCATATTATTACAATCATTCATCCTATTGGGACTATTTTCTTTAGGCGGCACTGAATCGTATCATCAGCAAACAAACATGCAATTTATTGCGTACTCGTTTGCTACTCCAGTTATAAAAACCTCGCCCCAAAAACTTACTTAACAGGTAGCCAAACCCAAATTTACAATGTTGGTCGGTCACTTATCAAAACGATAAGCGTGCCTCGCGAACTGTCACATACCTTCGTATAATCGATGAAAAAAGATATTAACTCATCGGTACTTCAAGATTCGAGTGGCGATACTTATCTTTTGTAAGGGCTACGCGACTTCAGTTTTGGGAATACATTATTTTTTTGTCGGAAAAAATACATTTTCGATTGTTTTTTTTGTTTTGTTTTCGATTTTGAGCTGATTTCTTAACTTTTACACCATACATCGATTGCTAAATTACACATGAAATGACGCAGATTCTAAATGAAGACGATAACATTGATAGAGAATTAATCACCATAGGAAAGCTTCATAGTCGTAGATTCAATCTTATCGATCAGATCACTATGCCCTGTACGTTGGGCGCAATGAATGCGCAATAATTAAGTATCTACATTTACAAAGCACCCAAACATCTGATCAGAATATCTGCCAACCCATACATTTAGTACGTCTAGCGAAAAATGCTTAAGTCTATGGACAGTCTCAAATGGTATTTTCTGGTAACGACCATACCAACATACAGCGGTATATCAATTGTAATTTTTATTTTAAAATCATTTTCGAAATGCAGACATATAAGGTAGAGTTCAGCTGCAACAATACCACCATCACATCAATTTCTGCCTTTTATCAGTTTTATTGTTCAATTTACAGTAAGAGTGTACATATATATAAACTAATTGATAGAACAGTATTTTAAACAAGAGTAGCATATCCCTATGATAGGATTCAAATAAGATTTCTGACAAAATCTTAACTTTTCCCTTTTCTTTTCTGTTTTGACAAATCAAGTCGTTTATTTAAGCTGTAAAACAGCTGTTACCATTTAACTTAATGTATTACAGTATTTATGTACTTGTAACATCGATTAACATAATAAAATTAATAGTTAGGCCTGGCCGAACAAATATTTAGTTAGTTAGCAGTTTGTTAATTAAAATTTGTAGTTACCAGCCCTGTGTTCAGTTGACATACAATTTCCGCTATGAAAAGCCAATCTCGGGCACTTGGTCGCGATAATTGCCCAGAAAGCCATACCTCACTTAAGGAACTCATAAATAAGCGCAAATAGGTCGAGCACGGGTACTAGGGAAGGGAATTAGAGGTCGATTTATCGAATAATCGATTTATTGCGCCTAAAAACTATCTTTCTTAAAGTGAGAATAAATCTCATACGCCCATACGTGTAGTAAGTAACAATGTTTTAATGCAATGTTTCTGACCAGGACCTGTTAAAATATAAGAGGGAAAAATGGCTGGCTTATTTTTTTCGAATGTACCTATAGTTTCTGTTGGCTCTAATGTTCTTGACAGCTTTACCGGATTTTATGACAAGCCAACTTAAGGCTTAGCCAGAAAAGAAGAATATATACGTAAAAATGTTCGATTCTTTCGAATCGATTTTCTAGTCGTCGAGTTTTTGTGGATCGATTATTCGGACTTTGATTCGAAAATCGATCGATTCAATAATAATCCCATCCCTAGTGGGTACCTGTTTCACTGATTGGTTGATCACTGATTTGCGATCCGATATGACGATATGTAGAGTTGTAGTCGATAACACGTCGTCATTATTTATCACGTTTTAATTGATAGAGTCGTCCTTATTATTGGTATCGACAGCAACTTTATAGCTTATTTAGATAATATTTTACACCTTAAATATTACTGTACAGTACTTATTTATGTAAAATGACGCTTAAAATGTATGCTGATTGTTGTTGGCAGGCAGGTCTTGTAAATACACATAAAATTTCCATGCATGTTTGGTTTTACATCTTAACTTTGCTAACAAATAGATACTTAAAATAGACATCTAGTTCTATGTAACATACCTATAAATACTATCAAAGTATACGTTTAAATTTTATACATTTTACACGTAATTTATATTATTTTACATTTAATTTTTAATTTAATTTAAATTTAAAGCTCTATATCCCGTGCGTTAAATCGATTTAATACGGTAAATTGAAGTAAGGGTAATGACTTTAATACCCTATATTTGAATCTATGTATGTGCAATGTAGGTATGTATATCAGTATGTATGGATGTTCCACTCTAACATCGGTTCTAGCGAACTGATTTCAGCAAATGACGTGTCATTTTTAACTATCAATATGAAATAACGTGCAAAGACGTTACTTCAACTACCAGCTAAATACTGTTACCTTTGTTTAAACAAACAAACAAAAGATTTAGCGAAACAAAAGCCGAATTTAGAACGCACGATCGGTTTGAATTTGAAAATAAAAGTTAGGTAGGCGTGCGCGGGGCTTAGCCACGCTTCTATTGGCCATCGGAGCGCCAATCACTGAGCGGGAGCGCTAGGCGGGCGCTTTTCCGAACTACTCGTTTGGGAAAATCTGTAGAGATTGCTTTTTTCACGCGGATTTAGGTGGATTTATGCATGTATGTCGTCTTGATAGTACTTAGTTGGTATGTTTGATTCGTTATGGTGCATTCGTATTAGAACAATTTTCAATTTACTTAATGTGGTCTAATGTGGTGGTACTTAGTTTAATTACAAAACAACTTTCATAATAAATTCACAGACCTTCTACCTACTTAGAAAAATGAATGTACCTACATTCATTTTTCTATATATATCTACATTCATTTTTCTATATTTTAAACGAATTCAGTAGAACTGTATTAGTGTAGTGTACTACTTTTAGGAAATCTTTTGTCATGCTCTGATTTGTTTTTATTAACAGTACAATTTCGATCGATATGAGTCGTATCGACTAATCTTATACCTTCCTGAGCTAACTAGAGTGGAAAAAATCTTTTTTACATCTCGTTTCAACAAAAGTACAAAAAATATGTGGCCAAATCCGAAAATGGGCCTTGGCCCAATGCCCTTTTGTAACAATGCACAACCCATGCATATTTGAACAATAACAATAACCCACCTGTGGCCCTGCGCAGCAATTTTTTGCCGCCAAAATATATTTGACCCCATGCGTCAAGGGTTTTCGTATAACAATGAGATACTTATTTATTTTTTTACAAAAACATATCAAATTTTGCTTACCTACCCTAATCAAATAACTCATAACATAGGTAGATGCGATAAAAAGGTATTTAATGCTCATGTTACGTTTGTGATCGAGTAATTTTGAAAATTGACATTATCAATTTATATATTTTTTTTTATTGTGTAAAGGTAGGAAACAAGCAAGCAGTCCACCTGACTGCCCCACTGCCGCCCATGGACATCAGTAATCATCCGCAAATACGATTGAGTCATACCTAAGTTGGATCACAGATGCGTTGCTACCCCTGAGGGCTAAGATATTCGCCTCGCGTTTAAGTATAGCCGGCAACTACGCCTCTCCATACCGAAACACAATAAATTGCTTCACGGAGGATTATGAGGGTGGCGGTGGTACCTCCCCGGTCGAACTACATGAGTTCTACCACCTAGCAAACCTACCTACCTAGGTACCTATTTGATTGGTCATCAGCTACCAAGAACCAGTCTAGTACGTCTAGAAAGGTAAATATTGCTACTTAATTTGTCTACTTAAGTTGAACGTTATCTATTTATCGGAAACTAAACTCGTGTCAACGTTACTACGTAAGAGTCCTGTTATTCTAAGTCTTGCTTTTATCGTAAGTACCTAAGTATTAACCTAAGTATTTATACTCGGTAGCTAGGAAGTTACACCTGACAAAAATAGAATCATTCACACTTATGACCTGTATTTCAAGTATTTTTTACCTCGGTTCCATACCACGATATCAAACGCACTACGTAAGGTTTAGAAAACCTACTGAAACTTCACCGTGGCTCTTTTATAGTGAGAGTAAATAAATAGATTTAATTTCGTAGTTAAAAAGTAATATAGATAGTGCAGGATTTGTATTAGTAAATGTTAATACCTGTTTATATACAGGTTGACGGAGATATCACAGATTATTTCATAATCCTGTATGTGACAATTTGTGTTTCGGTTGAGAGATATGGTTGCCGGCCACATTTAAACGTAACGTAAACATTTCGATCCTTAATGATAGCAATGCTATTGTGGTCAGTGAAAATAGCATTTTTTTAGGAATCAAATCGTAATTTAAAAGCATCAATTAGTATGAGGTGAACTGCAGACTTATTTTCTACTTCAAAAGTAGACAAATAGTGATATTAATAGATACCTAAAAAGGACCAGTCGAGACTTAAGCCTGTTTAACAATTTGCAGACAGATAACGTAAAATGTCAAGAATGAGGAACGAGGTGCGCTTGTCCGAAAATTGCGAAATTACTAAGGAAAGTGGTTGGTTTAAATGCAAAAGAGGGGGCAAAAATGCAAAAAAGTGCAAACACCGACACACCGTGGGAGAACCGAGCAGGTGTTCTTGATTGCGGGAAACGAGTGTACAGTCGTGTCTAAAAAGATATTGTTTAAGCAAAAAACAAGTCTTATTTCTACTATCAATAGTGGTCTTATTGATGGCGGTGGTAATGAATTTACGGTTTATTTTATCCTGAATGAAAGGCAGGGAACGAAATGTTTTATGTTGACCTATAAATTAATTGCGTAAAAATATAAATAGGAACGTGTGAGCACGGTAGGTTAAATTTGAGTTATATTTTTTTAGTATGCGAGATTTGATTATTTAAATTGCTATCAAAAGTGGTCTTATTAAAGATGGAGGTAACGAATTTACAGTTTATTTTATCCCTAATTGGGAAGGATTGGATCGATACGTTGACTGATATGGTGTTGACTTGTATATTTAATTGCGTAAAAATTAAAAGTAGGAACATTTGAATAAGGTCAACATATTAGTTACATATAGGTATTTTGTACTTCGTTTGTTACCTGTTTAAAAATATACTGTTTGCGCAAAAAAAGTCTCGGTACTAGTCTTATTTCTACTATCAATAATAGGCTTATTTATGGTGGTGGTAATGGATTTAACTGTATAAAAATAAAGGTAATATATAGGTACATATATATAATAAGTAGGTACCTATGGTAATTAAAGTTTAAGTTAATTTTTATATTTCAACAGTCGTGTCTTTAATTATAATGGATATGTTTGCACACAAAATCATGAGTTATTTTATCCTAAGTGGTATTCTTAATGGTGAAGGTAAGTACCGATTTTTTTAAAGTATCTACTGAATGGAAAGGTTGAAAAGTAATATTTAATGGTATAGGTATTATAATATTATGAAATAAAATATGTGACTAGCAGTTAAAACTCAAGTTATATTTTTATAATTTGCAATGTTTGGTTATTTAAAAAAAATGACTTTTAAAATAATAAGCTTTATTGGCTTCAAATCGATAGTAGATTTGACATAAATAAACCTCTTTCAGTTTGCCTAATAACGATAAGGTGATATTTTATGTACTAAGTTTATAATTATATTTTATAGGTATTATTGTTATTTATTAAATTTGAAGTGCATAACATTTACTTAAATAATTTAATCACGACTGTACCGTATTCGATATCGTATAGTTTTCGCGGTCATATTGATTTTTAATTAAGCCTCGTTGAGGTAAATTGCAAAAAGTTTTTGACAAACCTATACCGTTGGACTTGTAATGTTTTTATCGGACTATCTGCAAGAAATATTACAATAAAACTCGTTAAGATTAATTCAATTAATTGTTTTTATTTACATTAACTATTTCCATTCGTCTCGTTATTAAAAAAGCGATAAATATTCATGTTATGTTAATGTTGTCTAGGACTATTATTGAATTAATAAGTAACTTCTTTATTTCTATACGCAAATGCTAAACGATTTTTATATGTAGGTAAACTATAAACCGACATTGATATGATACAATTTGTGTATACAATATTGTAGAATAAACGCAGAAAAATAAAGTACCTTAGTGATAGTATATCTATACTAATAATATAAAGCTGAAAAGTTTGTTTGTTTGTTTGAACGCGCTTATCTCAGAACTACTGGTTGGGTTTGAAAAATTATTTTTGTGTTAAATAATCGTTTATTGAGGAGGCTAGGCTAAGGTTAGGCTAGGCTAGGCTTGCAAAAACGGGGGAAAATTTGACACTCTCTCTCTCTCTTATGTGATGGAAACAAAGTTGCGCAGTTCAGTTAGTTATTCCATATTTTTAATTATTTTTCATATGCAATTTATTTGCAAAATCTTTGAGTGTCCTGAATTTGCATCTGGTTGAATATACATAATTTATTTTAAGACATATGTGCCTACTTAACTACGTACGAAGTAATTAATAATAATCTGATTAAAACTGCTTATTATATATCCTTGAAACTTCAGAACGATTTTGAAATCTCTCATTGCTCTCTTTCATTGCTATATAACTTAAGAAACATAAGGCTATCATTACATCTAGTTAATAACGCAATTAATTGAACATGTCCGAACATGCACACGCTACAGCTTTTAAAGTCAATAATTTGTCAATGTATTGTCTCCAACGGTACGCAGAACGGTAAAATAGGTACCTACTCTGCAATGCATTCGAAGTACCTTTTTTGTATTAATACAGTATGATTCGATTTAGACGATGCAAAACTATATAACTTTTGAATCCTTAAATATAATTATTACTACCAAGTGGAAGAACTTATGTAGTTCGACTGAAGGGACACGGGGGGACCACCGCCACCCGTGATCGTTCGTTTTATTGCAACATAAGCAATTTATTGTGTTTCGGTTTGGAGAGACGTCGTTGCCGGCTATACTTGCAGGGTCAGGCCATCAGGTGGATTGCATGCTCCTTCAAATGAAAATAAAAAAAGAAGACTGATGCCCCTAAGATGTTTGCCATGTCCTTAAATATGGTATGTACCTACACCTTGATCTATTCGACTGAAACAAATTTAATTTACGGAGGATTATCAGGATAGCGGTAATACCTAGTAGATATTAGCTACTCTATCGAAGTACAAGTTTACCCATATATAAAATTATTGACAAGACTTGACGACGTGTTTTTCACAAAAAGATCCAATATACAACTTTGCTATAATAGAAAGTGGCGGTAGCGTCTTGGCCTTCGAACTCTGTAGAGTCCTACTCTACCACATATAAATATCAGAATAAAAACATAGATACGTATTTTATATTAAGGTCCAGTTAGCTCACCCTATATAAGCAGACAAACAAGTCCGGTCCTGTTTCAGTCAATTATACTTTATTTTCCATACCTATTTTTACTATTTGCAGCGACTGTGCGTACTCGTAAATGCGTGACCAATTCTTTTTGCTCGGTATAACGGAGATCCTTATACAAACAGTACGTTGGACTTTTTATCGAGTACCGTTGTTACAATGACAACTTTGAAGGTTTCGCGCATTTGTATGATAATTGCGGATTCGTTTAAATAAGGCGATGGTAATAAGGTAATGATACCAGGTCAGTAGTGGCTTCTATTTCTGTTGTGAAACTAATTATACGTTTTATTTGATTTCTATTTGTGGGCACGCCTGCTGTTTAATTGTATTTAAGATCAGTTAATTGAATAATTAACATTTGATGTTTTGTGTTTTATTAAGAAATTTATTTTATTAAAAAAATTAGATTTAATTTAGATTGCATTAGTGGCTGGATCAATATCCTATTCTGATAGCCTTATTTAAAAAAAAAATGGTGCTATCAGGTCACTTACTAGGCCCACTACAAGGCTTGTAGCTGGTCTAATAATCCTTAATTTTTTAATGGTATAAAGGTAACCAATTTGCATATAATCCACAGACAAATATGCTACCACAGATCCTCCTGGTGTGTGTGTGTGGTGTGTAAATAGCTGGCAACAAAACCAAATTACAAAAATTTCTTCACAGAGGATTATAAGTGTAGGGGTCCTCGGTTGACCGACACGAGCTTTATCACCAGACATACTATTCTTCTTTCTATATTATCGATTTCTTTGTACCCACAACACTAAATCTTAGTGCCTATACGTAGGTATGCGTTTTAAAAAATGAGGTACATGTATATCATAAATATAAATATGATTATGGTTATGATTACATACATCCACAATAGATATGCGAAGGCACGTACATCAAAAAGCATTAGGGTCGTGCCACATCGCCGTTGACGCGTGACGGGCGAGATAAGCACGCACCAATACAATGCCACCTCTGTCTATCACTTTGTACGTAATTTGTATACAAGTAGACGCGCGCGCAACCGACGATCCCCGAGCGTAGCCGAAGATACCCGAACGCGGCCGTGGGAAAACGCGGCAGGTGTTAGCGATCCGAAGCACTTCTTACTGAGTAAACACTCAGCGTATACAAAATTATAACCGCCTCGAAGCGTCTGTGTAAATGGAAAACATATTTTGTGTGCTTAATGATACTGCTTACTTTTTTGGTACGGCTCAGTTATCAGACGACAGCTTTTTTTGCGACGCTTTTGAAGGACTAAATGTGGCGTGTTTTATTTTAGTTTGTATTTATTGAGTCACCATTAATTGGTACGCTTAAATGAAGCACGGTCGTAAAGATCGACGCGTGACCTTTCGGTTTTGAGTTTATTCGATTTGTAGGTTCTCGTATTTACATATATTTAATGAATGCGAATAAATATTGCATGCGTGTAATCTATCACGCCCTGAGATATTAATGAAGGCAATGACATAGGCGTAATCCTTTACGTGAGCAAATGTGGAGTTTAAGCGAGCTATTTAGCATTAAGATAAGGGAAATGGACTAAGGGACATTAAATAAAGTGGTTAAGCCTACAAAGTTTAGCGAGCTAATTGTTATCGGGGTCTGGAGTGAAATATTCGCGCCATTTGTGGTTACTTTTATGTGTCGATTATGTTGTTGACATATTACAATTGGTGTGCGGCCTGTGTGGTTTTGGAATGCTTTGTAAAATAGAGTTGGTTTTAAGATTCAGGTTAAATTTTGAAAGGATATTCTTTTGGGAATAAAAATAAATGGAAATATGAATAAGTTATAAAGTTAAATAATAATTATCATGAATATCACCACAACGTAGTAATGTCCTATTGCTGGACAAGGGTCTCCTCTAATTAGAAGGATTTAGGCCTTGGTAGACTTCACACATCCCTGATTTTTTATAAACAATAGAACCACCAAAATAACTGAAGATAATTAAATTTTAATAATGATTTAATATTGAAAAATCAGATGTGCCTGGGAGTCAACCCACTGCCTCCAGTGAGAGAGGTCGGATTCTTAGCCACTAAGCTGTCACTGTTTTTGCTTAATACTAATAATAGTGAAATACAGAAGAATTGCAACATAATTTTAAAAGCCGTTAACTGAACCGATATCTAAAAAAACGCGTGTAAAATTTTGCCCAAATGGTTGAGAATAGGTAAGTGGTTCAAAATCCGGAGATAAGTTAACACACAATACAATCATACACCGTTATCTAATACAATGTAAAGCTTTAAAATAAATCATCCAATCTAGATTGATAGTTTATTAGTACGAATTAATTAATTAGTGTGTATTTATTATTATATTTTATGTATGTACCTATATAGTGTTTTTTATCATCTTAAGGTTGCAAACAAGCATGCAGTCCACCTTTTTTTTATTGTGTTAAGGTAGCAAACGAACATGCAGTCCACCTGATGGTAAGT
>DWNR01000620.1:0-18580 GCA_018250455.1 Polygonus leo | reverse complement strand
AGTTTCTAGGTACAGCAGTTTCGGCTGTGCGTTGATATGTCAGTCAGTTAATCAGTTTTGCCTTTTATATATATAGAAGATGATATGATGTCAAGTATCACTGAACGGTATCTTAGGCATAAATGCGTTGTTGCCCCTAAGGACCAAACACGCCACTTCAAAATCGAAACACAAGAACTGCTTCACAGGAACATGACGGTGGCGGTGGTACGTCCCCGGTCAAAGTACATGAGTTCTATATCTTACATTTAAATTCAAATGTGGCACAAGGGCGGATCCAGGAGGGTGGTCATGGGGGTCATGACCCCCCCCCCTGGGCTGGGTCGAGGGCCTTGGTTTCCACCAAGCCTTGCGAGAGTGTTTAGCTATTGAAGGTTCCCCCGAGAAGTAAAGGTATTTTAAGTACGCACATACGTACAGTACTTACATTTTTCAATAAAATAACTTCTTTTTACTTATATCTATTATCATCAAAATTAAATTATAACTTCTTTTGACGTGACCACGACTGGACTGGACGACCAAAGCTGGATCCGCCCTTGCTATTCAAGCGTTTGCAACCAGCCTTATGTCCACCTTCATCCGTCAACATCATACAACTTAATCCGCCATGACGTGGTACTACCTACAACGTTTTTGTCCGATATCATTGCAAACGTTGACATTGACTTACTATTTTAGAAAATACTTATCCTACACAATTATTGTGTTCTAAAAAGTGTTTTGCAACATTAAATGGTTTGCATCGGGGTCGATTCGGTTGAGTAAGGACGACATCTTTATTGGGGACGCTCTTTGTTATGGCAACGTGTCATCTAGGTACTTCTTAAGCAGATGTGCAAGAACAGAGAAAACGCTGTTAATAATTTTATTATAATTATAGACTAAGAATAATAGTGAAGATGATAATTATTCATATTCTAAGTTATTTTGCAAAGTAGGAAACGTTTTGTCCGAAATCAAGCCGGAGGTTTTATTTTCAGGTTCAAAACCTGAAAAATTGTATACCAAAGCAAAATTTGTATTTTTTAATCGAAAATAACTTAAAAATCAGCGTAAATAATATACGGTTGAAATGCTTAAAGATTGGTACGAAGCTGGCACGTCATTTTTTAATATACATAACAATAAAAAAATCATACTGATTATATACTTTTAATATTTTATGTAATCGTGAACGCAACTGGGCATTTTAACAATTTTTCTTATTATCTATACATATAATAAATCTGTAGAAGTACATATAATAAATCTGTAGAAGGGTCAATTCTGTACATTGAAAATATTGAAAAAATAAATAGCAGGGGGTGTTACTGGATCGATACCAAACCCAAATATGTGATTAAAAAAATTTTTGTCTGTCTGTCTGTCTGTATGTTCAGGCATCACGTGAAAACTAACGGTTCGATTTCGATGAAACTTGGTATAATTATACCTTATTATCCTGGGCATAAAATGGTATACTTTTTATCCTGGAAAAATACGTAGAAAAAAAAAATCTTCATCCACGCGAAGACCGACATCCGCGCGGACGGAGTCGCGGGCGGAAGCTAGTTTTGAAATAAAGACATTACAGTAACTGATCGCATAAGTACATTTTTGTTCCAATTCACACGCTTCACTTCTTGTGACTAACATATCTATTGTTATGTATATAATATTATCGTTACATAAACAACAATAGGCATAATTATTACATAACGTATGTAGTTAGGCCTTGATGCAAGATGTGATCTTTGTTGTCATAATATTGTCGGCGGTTTTTCCTAAATATGACGCTAGACAAAGTGTGGCAATGATAAGTGGCGCTTATTTACACCTTTCATTCTGTTGAGTTTGTTGCATATACATATAAACGTTTACCTGTATCATTAACATTATAGTAATAAACTTATACAACAAATAACGTTTACTCCAAAAATGAGAGGTGCCAATTACTATTTCACGAATGAACATCATCAGAAAACCATACGCTTAAACCATACGTTGTTTTAATAAACCAGTCACGATAGTTAGTCAGAACAGTCAGACGTCAGAACGTCAGAACGATATCTATTATAGATATCGTTCTGACGTTCTGAGGTATAATATCGTTCTGACGTTAGTCAGAACGATATTATACTACCTATACCTTTTAACCATACATATTTTTTACAGGAGAAAATGCATACTCAATCAACAATCTATGCCTATTTCAACAATCAGTTAGTAACAATTGAATGCATGCATGTTTGTTATTTCAATGATGCTATTTGGAGATGATTATATGTATGTATAGCAATATGTCCGCACCACTTACCAGGTGTTGCTAGACTGATCAAGTAGGTTACAAGGTGATGGAACTTCTTGATCCATTCATTAATTTATTACTAGTACATATGTATTGTTTATTTATATGCGTGTTCATATTTAAGTCTATTTCTATATACCTCCCCCAAATTTTCACTATCTCGTAGGGTTGACTGATAGGAAATGCCTTTAAGGCATTAATTCCGCCCATTGTTATCTCGTTAACAATAAAGTGTAAAAAAAAAAGTTTAAAAATCATGTTAAAAGTCATGTAGTTTGTCCACCGCCACCACCAAAATACTCATTAAAGCAAAAATGTTTCGATTTTGGATGGCATGGTTGCGAGCTATATACGAGGAAAACATTGTAGCCCTAGCTTACAATGGGTGGATTACAAATGACCATGTGCAGCAGTGACCACTTACCATCACACATTACAGGTGGTAGAACTCGAATAGTTCGACCGGGGAGGTACCAACCTCATAATCCTCCGTGACGCGATTTTAGTGTTTCGGTTTGGAGAGGCGTGGTTGCCGGCTACACTTACGAACGAGGCGAACAACTTAGTCCTCAGGGTTAGCATCGCAACTGTGGTCGACCTCAAGTACGATTAAATCGTACATGGGAATTACTACTAATTTCCATGGGTGGTAGTAAACACTTACCATCAGGTGGACTGCATGCTCGTTTGCTACCGTCATTCTATAAAAAAAATCGTGGCCGACATTCTCATTTGCTAAGTTTATACAATATTAACTATACAATCGTTACAGGAACTGATCCCGGAACTGTTCTTCCTGCCGGAGATGCTGCTGAACAGCTCCGGCTACAAGCTGGGCATCGCGGAGTCCCCCTCCGGCGACGTGATCCTGCCGCCCTGGGCCTCCTCCGCCGAGGAGTTCGTGCGGATCAACCGCATGGCGCTGGAGTCCGAGTTCGTCAGCTGTCAACTGCACCAGTGGATAGACCTCATCTTCGGTTACAAGCAAAGGGGTGAGTGGAATCATGCGATGGTTTGATTTGTATGAAGATGTGTGATGTTCATCCATCTTGCTACTTATTATGTTATGTATGGAATTATTCGGTCTTAAATATAATAGTAAGAAGGAATAGGCATAATATAATATTTAGTTGAATACTTATATTACTCGAATGTTACTTACCGGCAAATATATTTCAAGCTTTATATTTTGACGTCACATTATTTTCAATAAACAGAATTGAACCTGACGTTCTAAATGTTTATAGAAATGTAAAAAGATCATTTATTTTACATAACTTTACTCGCACACATGAGGTTACTTATTTATTTCGTAATAGGTAACTTTTTTTCGAAAAGCATAACAACGTTATGTATCTCACCGAAACAAAGTAATTAACTTTATCATACCCCAACAAAACCCTTAGGACCTGAGGCGGTGCGCGCCACGAATGTGTTCTACTACCTCACGTACGAGGGTGGGGTGCGGCTAGACCAGATCACGGACCCGGTCACCAAGACAGCAATAGAGGACCAAATCAGGAGTTTTGGACAAACTCCAGCCCAGTTGCTCAGTGAGCCCCACCCTCCGAGGGCGTCCACGATGCACCTGGCGCCGTTGATGTTCGCGGCAGCTCCTGATGATGTGTGCCTGAGGCTGAAACTCCCCTCCAATGCGGCGGTGGTGCACGTCTCGGCCAATACGTATCCTCAATTGGCCATGCCGGCAGCTGTTACGGTGAGTTAGAGAGTTTTGTGTTAAATTTTAATATCGTCATATATGTCAATATAAGAATGTTTGTCCTTACGTTTGATTAGGTTGATCTCGGAAACTTTTGGGAAATACTATGAAGTTTTATACCTTTGCGAATTAAAATAAAATTAAATAGTAAAGCATCTAGGAATTTCATGAAAGTTATCATCTTAAGGTTTGTAATTCTATATCGTATTTGTTTTAATTTCAATTTAGAACAGCGTGAGGACCTTTTGGAATATTACAGGGTTAATGTGAGAATATACTCGTACATAATAAAATAATATGTTATGGTATCCAATCACTGACCGCTAGTAGTGGTTGGATTTATTTAGCCGTTTTTTTTCTCCTGGTATTAGACCTCTTTGTATCTAATAAATTAATAAATATTACTTTCAATTAGTTTTATATACTTCATATGTTTAAGTAATTAAAATGATCGTATATCTTCTTCGCTCTCTTAACCCGATCGTGGGAAAACTTTTTGCATACGGCTACGAAGGCCCTTATTCTAAAATTTTATACGGCAAAATGCGTATAAAAATGACACATTATATTTACCTTACTAGAACGCATGTTATTTAAACCCAATATTGGACGAAGGCTAACGAATGTCTTTATGTCTGTGTGTGCGTGTAGGTGTCGGCGGCGCGCGCGTTCGCGGCGCACCGGTGGGTTGGCGGCGGCTGCGCGCACGCGGCGGCGCGCCACGCGGAGCACCCGCCCTCCGCGCCGCTGCAGATGGACCCCGCCTGGGCCGCCGGGGGCGCCGCCCTCGCGCGACGAGCGCTGGGAGACAACTTCTCGCAGCGAGTGCGGGCCAGGGCTAACTGCTTTGTGACGACTGTGGACTCCCGGTTTCTAATTGCGGCCGGATTCTGGGATAATTCATTCCGCGTGTTCTCCACGGAGACAGGTCAGTACATGTGACGTTTTTTTCACTTTATCTTGTTTCTATACACAAATAAAAAAAAGAAACAAACAACAAAAAAATCTTCGATAAATCTTCCAGTATGTAAATATATAACTTGCTCCGCATATCTTTCATCTTCTCTATGTTTACCTAATACATTTATAGAAAAAAATCCTTATTCTCATTACTAGTTACTATAACCGTTATCTACAAAAACGTTCATACATGCATAACATTCGTACGCACAGATTCTCCTCTCCATGCCAAGTCTATCCGCTTTAAAAAATCCACTATAAGCAGTACCATAACACTCTTCTTAAAATATTCACTTAATGATAATAGGATAGGTAAAAAAAATATGTGATAAAAATGTAATCGCCTTTTTTCTTGTTATTTGAAAAAATACTTTATTCTAAGATAAATGTAGGCCTATCTATCAACCCATATAAAAATAATTTGAACACTTATTTATGAATACATGAAAATTTAAAAATATAAAAAATTTGCATTTAATTCGTCCACAGCGAAAATAGTACAAATAATCTTCGGGCACTACGGCGTGGTGACGTGCGTGTCGCGCTCCGAGTGCAACATCACGTCCGACTGCTACATCGCGTCCGGCTCCGAGGACTGCACCGTGTTGCTGTGGCACTGGTGAGCACTCCCCACTACTCATCATCATCATCATCATACAAATAGTGCAAATAATCTTTAAACACTGACATTCGGTATTATGCGTCTCCTAAGACAACACTATAATCTTTATTATTTGTAAAATGTAATGATTTTTTGTTTTGTTAAGTAAAGTCACTTTACAAAATGTAATGCCTCTTTGTAAAACACGTTTGTTACACCACGTAAAACCTATTTTTGCAATGTAAATTGTAATTACGAATGAGTCAAGTGCGATGCCACTTTACCAAGTGTAATTCCACTTTAAAAAGTGTAATGCCACTTTGGAAAGTGTAAGGCTACTTTGTGGTGTGTATTCTAAACTACTTTGTAAACTTCGTATCGTATTGTTACTTTGTCAATTGTAATGAAAATTGACTCAAGTGCAATGCCACGTTACAAAGTGTAATGCCACTTCGTTATACATATATTGTAGTTCGTGTGATTCAGCTACGAAGTGAAGTGTATTCTAGAATTGTAATTCGCTTTGTCACTTGTAAGACAACTTCGTATACTGATGCCATGTGTTTGTGTGTGGCAGGTCGGCGCGGCACTGCGGCATCGTGGGCGACGGCGAGACGCCGGCGCCGCGCGTGGCGCTGACGGGGCACGACGCGCCGCTCAACGGCGTGCTGGTGTCCGCCGAGCTGGGGCTCGTCATCTCCTCCTCCGTCAGTGAGTATCACTGCACTCGGTGGCTGGTGCTGCTGGTGCTGACGGGGCACGGTTAATTCTTCGGCTGGTGCTTAAGACCTTCAGAATTATGTATACTTAAAGAAGAACAAAACTTTTTCTGGTGGTCTTTTATAAATCAATGTTACATGTTTAGTAAAGTACAGAAAAATTATCTTGAAGAAATTTACTTATATTGTGGTGTAAGGTTAAAGTTCAATCAACTACAGACATTTTATACTTAATACACAAGAAAAGATTAACAAAAAAAAGAGGCAAGACATGTCGCTTCTGACACTATTTGTAATGCCATTGACGCACTCTACGTGACAGCACAAACCGGTTCATTTCGGTTTTATTCAATGTATGTATTACACAACTACATAAGCAAAAAAATATTTAAGCTGATTTAACTATTGTGTAGTATTAATGGGTTTAAAGCTTTATTCATCTCATGCATCAATAAATAATAATGCTCAAACCTCCACAATCACATCCTACATCCGCAGACGGTCCCGTGCTAATCCACACGACATTCGGCGAGTTACTGCGCGCGATCCGCGGCGGCGAGGCGTCGGGGCCGCGGCAGCTGGCGCTGGCGCGCGAGGGCGTGCTCGTGGTGGCGTACGCGCGGGGCCACCTCGCCGCCTACACGCTCAACGGCCGCCGCCTGAGACACGAGACGCATAATGATAACTTCCAGGTGAGTTTGTTCGGCTCGAAGGACCAATTTCAACAATTATAATTAACATCTTTAAAACAAATCTGCCTACTTACGTAGAACTTAGGTCGAAAGTAATGTAAAAAGAAATATATCGATTGGCTCACTTAATTTTAAAATTATGGATGTTTTGTAAAATGAAACATTGTCTATCACAAAGAACAAAATATTTCCATTGTACTGTTAGCTCATTAGTATTGTGAGGTAATTAAGTATTCAATTTGAATACCGGTTTGAAGAAATAAATGTTGAAAGTGTCTCGTTTTATTTGATAATGTAGTATTAAATTGGTTATGTTATACAAAATACGGCTCGAAGGACCATGAAAAATCTTCAAAATGAGTATAACATAAATAAAACTTGTTCTAAGCGCAACAAACCAATGACGACGTTTAAGGTGTATGTTACTAGTTAGTTTACCCTGTTATGAGGACAATATTGAAGCTGTTTGTTATGTGTGCGCAGTGCCTGGTGTTGTCCCGGTGCGGCGAGTACCTGGTGTGCGGAGGCGACGCGGGCGTGGTGGAGGTGTGGCGCGCCTTCACGCTGGCGCCGCTGTACGCCTTCCCGCCCGCCGGCGCGCCCGTCACCAGCCTCGCGCTGTCCCACGACCAGCGGTGAGTGGCCTGGCCCGGGGGTTTAGGTACCTGGTGTGTGGCGACGCGGGCGTGGTGGAGGCAACTGCTGGAACAACTGCACCACGTCGAGAAACATTCAGTTCATGCACATCAGTAAGTAATTGTTTCAAAGATTTTTAGAACCTCTTGTAACTTTATTATTTTTTTCAGGTTCCTCCTCGCGGGCCTGGAGAACGGGTCCCTGGTGGTTTTCCACATCGACTTCAACCGCTGGCACCACGAGTACCAGCAGCGTTACTGAGACTGCCGATTTCTTAGTTTTTACTAAGAAATAAATTGCACCTAGTGAGTGCCCAAACGTATAGACAATTATAGACTTTGTTACAGGTGAAGAGGAGTGAAATTGAGAAAAAAAGAAACGTGCTAGGATTTAAAAAAATGTTTACGGACTGAAATGTGAATAGTTCTATCCTTGTCTATTGTATAAATCGATAGGTCTCTTTCGTGCAACTCGTGAGCTAGGAATATTTTCAAATTCCAATAGAAAATGACGCTATGATGTGCATCGATAGGTCTTGTTGAGGTCGCTTTAAAAGCTGTAGTGAAATAGACTGACGCACTGTTCTTGACCCATGTTTTTAAACAATTAACAATTTTAAAAAGATGTATTATTTAAAAAATACTTAGTTTATAGTGAATTTCTTTATTTTTTCTATTTATTTTCTTACACTGTGTGACATGCAAACTTTTACTGGCTTTGTACTTAATTATTTACATTTTTTTATTTTTGATTTATTTTATTTTTATGTAAAAATAAGGCTAAAGAACAGTGCAATGGTGATCGATGTAGATAATTGAAATGAATTTTGAATGATTTCATTACATAATTCAATGGAAAATAATTTAATATTAAGTAAAACTTTATTTGACATTCCATTTTATTTAATAATATTATTACATTACAATTATTTTAATGTTTATGTTGATTAATTATTATTAGTGCCATAGGTAAAACATTGACTGGAAATGATTACATTTTATTAAAATGAGATGTTATTTATAATTTTATTTCTTTGTGATTTCCGTATTGGATCTCTGGCAGCTAACGTCCATTTTTTGTATAAGTATGTACTTAATTAATATATTTAAATTTTACAATTATTAATGTGCAATAATTTTACTATTTATTTTTAACACAAATACTTATATTTTCATTTCTGCTCATATTATTTCTATTAATATTTACGTAGAGTATTATTTAGACATTTTTCGATCACATTCCGTAAAATTAAGCCTTAAATGATTAACTGGCGTAATTTGAAAAATACTTTTAATGGTGACTGTGAAATTTTATTATGTGATTTGAAATTTATTTAATATTATTTTCTTTTTTTACTTTTTTGACAGTATTGAAATGAAATTCGACTTAATATCAGTACTTATTTTTTTTTCTATCTAAGGGCTATCTTTTTATTTTCAATTTGGTGGCGGGTCGGCAATTACTTAAAATTGTATTATTTGTTGTTGTAACAGTTCTTTTTTTGTTTTTATTAAATGGTCATATTGACTTATTTTGGATTTTATTTATTATCCTTATTTGTCCTTTTTATTTACTTTATTTTAATTATTCGGTAATATATGGATCATAGAGTAGATATCTATAATAATATGCACGAGTTTCCAAAGAAGCATGTTAGCTTTCTACTGTAATAATAAAAATAAGTAAGTAATATCGGAAAAACTTATGACTGATCCTGTCAAATTTTCCTGTCATCTATTAAAACTCAGGTGACAGACAAACAGATCGCTAGATGGCGCTGTAACGAACGATGCGAATATACTATGCTGCCTAGTGGCTCTAAATTAAGTACTATTTTTAATGGAAAGCGATATGTATGATTACATGTATGTAAAGACGCGAAAGTGCCAATGTAGACATTTTCGCTAAACAATGTCAATATATGCGTAGGTTTAGGCGATGTAAGGTAATGATAAAGCTATGTTGTGTTGCTGGAAGAACGTACTGGAGGCATAATTCTACTGACGGTCTAAAATGGTTCAATGGAACCACTTCCGAGTCATGCTTGCCTAGTACCTATGCGACTGGCGGAATTTTAACTATGCTACGAAAACTATGGCTGTCGCTAAAGTACTTGGTACCATACCCATAAGTTTGAAGTATTGGAGTAAATTTCTACGATAAAATTACAAAATAATTAAGTTCTGTGAGCTGCCATTCTAGATCTAAGCTGATAGAATTACGCCTCATGATAGGTTTTTGCGCAAACGTTGTATTTATTGTAAAATCGATCGAATACTATATTTTTGCATCACGACACCCGCACCGCTCCTTCCGTTCTGTGATTTAGGCTTTAACGTGCACTCTTAGACATAAATATTTGTCCTTTCCTACTCTCTGTGCCAAAAATATTGTAAAATACAGAATGACGGGAGAAAACAGTTATTGTTAAAAATCGAAATCTATTTAACTGGCTTGTAGAGTATTCCTATTAGAACCCAACTGTTCGTACTCTAGAATAAGATTCATATCTTATTAGATACCTTCTAGAAACTTTTAGTCTTTCTTTGTAGCGTCTTCTAGAAAATTGTACAAATAACTCTCGAAACCCTTGTCTCACGTCCCTCAGTAGTATATTCTAAGAAGCCCCATGTGTGCTTAACTCTATACATATTCCTAGTATCCCTTTAGACTATTCTTCTATTAGATAACTTAATTTGCTATCTATTTATAATTCTAATCTGCCTTAACTCTGCTTCAACCAAATAAAAAATCTTTCAGGAGAATAATGCAATAACTGTTAATGCAGTTCGGCTTCTAAATGGCTTAAAATCGTTGTCTTGTCTATTGAAAGACCATAATGTTACCAGTTAAAATAATCTCTATTAATAATTTGCTTCAATTTCACTGCACTTAAGCCGTTTTAGATCTTTGAACCAACACCGCAGCACGCTGACTCAAAAACACACGCTACACGCAATTCTGTCCATTAAAAGTAAGTTAATTATAAGTCGCGATTAGGCTAAAGTTAGCATTAATGACGTATTTATTTTAATAGGAATAAGACTCACTTGTATATGAAAATAATCACTTTTTGTCCACTTAAATTGTAAGCAAATTTTGAGTTGTAATACAAAAAAACAAGCTGTGAAAGTAGAAACTTGTTTCTTTTCTGCATTTCGTAGCCATATAGCAACAATTAGGTCGAATTGCTTTTACGCGTATTAGTAACAATATGCTTTAGTAAATCCATTCACTCAAGATAAAAGGAACGTAATAATGTTGTGTATCTGCCTTTGCTGAGTAACAGATGGATGTGTAGACTAGGTACTACTACTTACTACTACTTACTCAATATTAATGAAATGTTATTGAACGTATAATTATACGAGTACTTAGTTAATAAAATATAGACTATTATAGTAAAATTGTAGAAACGTAGCTGCCGTAGGAAGTTCATAAGTTTCGCTACTCATTAGCGTTTTTTTACAACGGCAACCCCTAAACATGTTGCCATTATATCTCGATAACTTTTTATTGATACTTTAATAAATTCAATAATGTTTTCATATTGTCAACGTAATAATGTTGCTCTATTGTCTGGTTATTTATTTAAGACACAAATTTACAATACCTAAAGTTATGTTTATATTTATCTGACAATATCTATCTAATCCTTCTGTTGTTAAGTTTGAAATGTATAGTCTGTAAAAAGACCTAGTTAAGTGAATGTTTGAGTATGTTTTTCTGGTGCGTATCTAACACAGTAGTTTTAAATAACGCTAGATCAATTTATTTATTGTTTTTCACGATTACATTTTTTCACAATTTTTAAATTCAGATAACCTCATGCACAAGCTTTTTATGACAATGCACATTTATATTTTATAAATGTGTATTTGTATTTTTTACTAAAATCTATATGACTAGTCTCATTCGTTTGAAAGTGGTTACTTTATCTGTACTGTAATGGGCAATAATAACACCTCATTCCCATTTTTAAAGAAATATTGTACACGAGGTTAAAGTGTAGGTAAATGTTACGGTTAATTAACAAAGTAACTGTTTTCAAGCGAGAAATATTTTTTTGCACACACGTTTTAATTATTTTACTTCATGATTTTCATAAGGACAACATGTCTACAATTATTGTTATGCTAAGTATATGGTGCGTTTGTATGTAATAAAAATCTTAAATAATAAATAAATCGCATTGAATAAAGCCTGTTATGTTATTACTCTCCCTTTTTTACCTACAATAATACATATAATCAACATAAATAGTAGTTGTACCTGGGGAGATTTGAAAAAAAATTGCTTTAATTGCTATTTTCCAAAGACGGTGGCGCCAGCGCCTGAGATATAAAATGGCAAAGTTGAAATTCTGAAAGAGGACATTTAAAATGTATACAGTAATACCTCGACTTACGCGAGTCCGGAGTTACGCGGTTTTTAAATCTCATTAATTCACCTTTGGTTCGAGCGCAATACAAATCGATTACACACACCTCCCCAAATTCTTGTGAGAGATTTGTGAGTTGGAGTGTATATGTTTTGATGAAATATTGTTTTCTTTATTTGGAACCACCCAATCAAAAGAAATTTCTATGTATTTACATGCGAATAATTTATACCCCGACTTACGCGAATTCGACTTACGCGGTTATCACTAAGTCCCACCTATCGCGTAAGTTCGAGGTAATACTGTACCATGAAATTGTATGTAACCATTTGTTCCTATAAGGTACAAATTTCTATTTGTCTTTATAGTGGCCATAGTAATATTGAATCTATTAAAAAAATCAAGTTTCAAGTTGCAGTTTAAGAGATACAGTTCTATGACAGATAAACACAGAGACAGACAAATAATCAACACCCAAACACAATTTGCAAGGTGGTAGAACTCGTATAGTTCAACTGGGGAGGTACCACCGCCATCCTCATAATCCTCCGTGAAGCAATTATTGTGTTTTGGTTTAGAGAAGCGTGGTTGCTGGCTATACTTATACACGAGGCGAACATCTTAGTCCTCAGGGGTAGCAACGCATCTGTGATGAAACTTAGGTATGATTTAATCGTATTTGGGGATGATTACTGATGTCCATGGGCTGCAGTGCCCACTTACCATCAGGTGGACTGCATGTTCATTTGCTTCCTTTATACAATAAAAAAAAAAGATATTGGTTTTTGATCCCTAATAAAATGATTCTCTAAATAGACATACTTATACAGCTGCGAGTCCTCCTTCTCGAGCATGGAGCGACATGCCTCTCGAAGTCGGACCAGATCGCGTTGCATGCCGCGCACGATCTCCGTCACACTCTTACACACCCAGTACACGTCTGCCTCATCTTCGTATAGCTTCAGCAACGTGTTCGCTATCGGGATGAATGTGTCTGCTGACTGAAACATATAAATATAACACATACTTATAACATTACGCATTTAGTTGTGTTTTATGGTATGTAGCAAATGGATATGTCACCTGAGAGTAAATGAAATGGCATTTCTTGTCTTTTTAAAATGAAATGACATGTGAATTACATTTAAATCAATGCATCAGCCATGCTTGCCTATTCAGACTAAGATACACCGAAAAAAGAAGAAATCTCCCAGCACTCTTGCAAAAGAAAACCGATTAGGCACACGGTCATTTGGTTATTATCGCCTTTCATAGTGAAGGCCAGAAGACTGCTATGGGAAATTTTATATTTGCATTGTCTGAGTCGAAATGTCAAAAACTCTAGTACATATATATATATAGTGTTTATTTACTTCCTATCTAATGCCTAAATACAAAGTTTCTTTATCTTCAATGATGACAAAACTTCATACCAATTTTAATCCCTTATTTCAACCCCTTTAAGCCTATTTTTGTTGATTCAAACTATCCTGTGTCCTTTCCTAAGGTTCACACTATTTGTGTACCAAATTTCATTACAATTGGTTCAGTAGTTTTGGTGTGGAAACATAACAAACAAACTTACATTTCCATTTATAATATTAGTATAGATTACAATCCTGTGTATCACTACTAAGTCCTCGACTATCAACTATAGTCTTTCTTTTCTTGTTGTATTTACATAAATAAATAAATAAACATAATAAAGATGTTAAACTCACACAATAATTGGTCTCCGGGAACAGCGGTGGCTTTCGTTCCTCGTTCTCCAACATCCACATAGCCAACAGGATCTGGGGTCTCGGTGCGTCCATATCAACCAGCTCCAATATATCCACCGCATAGAGCAGGTCATTGTATTGTTCATTGCGCTGCTCTGATACAAATTTGTGTGAGTCTGGGTACACTGGGAGTATGTCTGGAAAGAAACAGAAAGAATGAATATCTACAAAGCAGGTTTAGTGGTTAAAAGGCCATAGGATGTTAAGTATAGTGAATCGGCTTTAGAAAGATATCTGAATCATAATTTGACAGTGGTAGAACTCGTTTAGTTCGACCGGGGAGGCACCACTGTCACACTTATGATCCTCCGTGAAGCAATTATTGTGTTTCGGTTTGGAGAGTCGTGGTTGCCAGCTATACTTATACGAGATGAACATCTTAGTCCTCAGGGATCATACTTAGGTATGATTTAATTGTGCTTGAGAATGGATACTGATGTTCATGAGTCCATTGACCACTAACCAAAAAGTCGACAGCATTCTCGTTTGCTACTTTCATTCGATAAAAAAAGACATATATTTTTGGAACAGACGAAAATGCAGCATATGTATTCTGCTATTTGGTATAAGGATTGCAGAATAAAAGCGTGTTAATAAAACAAATAAAAAATAGTATGTTACCTAGTAACACTTTCCATACTAGGTTCCGGTAGGCGGCAGGCACGGTGAAGCGCAGACAGAACTGTTTCAGCTTAACCCTGTCCCAAGGCTTCTCCTTCATCAGTATTTCCAAAGATTTCTTCTCTTCAACACCTCGACAGCCAACTTTTTCGTAGTAAGACGAACGAAAGTTTCTCTCGTCAGCCATCTTGGTAACGGAGAGGAATGATCGATAGAAATATGTTGTAACGTTATTGAAATTTTCACATCATTTTACACTTTCAGTTTCTTTATATCGTGTTTTTTCACTAATAATTCATAAGTAAAGTCATACAGTACCGCAATTATCAATGTCACTAATGTTATGTGAGATAGCTGTCATCATTCAAACTTGACTTGTCATTGTTAGTTTGGAAACTTAGGATTCCAGTTTCCAGTTTCCTTAGGTTACCTTTTATAATCTCTTCTATTAGTACGACTACATTAATTACCTAACTTAATTTAAATTCAACAAATAAAATTCAAAATGGAACAAAATGACGAGTGTATTTTATTATTATTCTTTTAAATCTTTAAAATTTTGTGACTAAAGGAAATAGTAAAAGGGAATGTTTCTGAACTAAATAAAATTTCGATATTTGAATTTCGACCAAACAAAACAAATTCTGTTGTCATAGAAATATGTAATCTTGCGGATTTATTGCTGCTATAAAATAAATAAGATATAATAGAAAGATTTCTCTACATTTGATTTAATCTTGATTAAAAAAATGGCTGAACCTACAGCCTCAACTAGTGACCCGGCCTATATAGAACAGAAAAGAGATGAGCTGAGATTATTTTTCAAAGATGCAAAATTTCCGAAAGAGGTGATTGAAACCATAATTGAGAACGAACTTAAGCCTCTTACCGAAGGTGAAAACAAAAACAGACCTTACATAGCCGCTTCTTGGCCAGGTGAGGTGAAATCTGAATATGAAGTTATGACTGGACAACCTTTTACCGAAATCAAAGACTTTGGTAGGCCCCTGACAGTGGAAGAAATTAAAGATATGATTAAAGATAACCCAATAATCGCTGAAAAGGCTCGTCAAATTCAAATTACTACTAATAGTGATAACAATAACATTCAAATACCATTCGATCAAATTAATTTGAGCTATTCTGATATGCAATCGGAATTATCTGCGGCAAGCAATGAGGACGAAAGAAATAAAATAAAATATAAGAATTTACAGACATTAATGAATTCTACAGCATTTGCTGAAGTTGCAAATAAAGTGCATGGACAGGATATCAAAGTAGTACATGAAAGCAGTAGTAGTAATGACGAAGAAGAATTTGAAGCAATCGACAAGGTAGTAACTGAATATACTCAAAAACCTTACGAAACTAGATTTCAGGAAACGAAAGACATGTTGTTAAAGTTAGCAGATAAATATGAGGATCCAAACTTTGCAAATGAAAGTCATTCTACTAAACTGGAGATTCAAGAAAATCCCATTCTAAAAGAATCTTCCTCTCATCTGATAAAAGGACAGAGAAGGCAAACGTTCTTTGAGGAAATTAAAGAAAATTATTCTATTAATAAAGCCATGAACATATCTTTAAAAGATAACCCAGTAGAGCTGGATTTAAGTGGAAAATTAAAAAGCAAAGATAAACAAGACGATAAACACGATGAGAAAAATGTAGATGAAGTGGAAGATGTTCTTTCAAGCAGTTTTAGAAATAAATTAATAAGTACAGAAAAAACTTTGCAAGACATAAGCGATATTTTAAATTTCAGCCAAACAGTAAATAGTAAAAAAGGTCAATTAAAAGAAGATATTAACAACGGCAAAGAACTGAACATTGACAGCTCACAATATACTGCACTTTCTATTGAACCTTTAGAAAAAAGTGGAAAAATGGATACTGTCATAGATACATTGAACAATGAAGACACTCTTGAAGGCAATCAAGTAGCTGAGATAGTAAATAGTGATAAATATACACAACAACAAGTTCAACAAAACCACATGAAATTTGATGAAAAGATGGAAGAAACCTTACACACTGCTTTAGAAGAAATATTTGAAATAGGTAGAAATGATAATAAAGATAATAAGGAACTGGAGTTCAAGGAAATGAAAAATCTTGCTAGAAATATAGTAGAAGGTGCTGAAAATCTGAGTACGCTTATTCGGGAAGATATAACTAATAAATTAAACAGTATGAACGAACTTTTAAATGATGTTAACGAAGCACTAGAGAATTCTCGAAAATCAAATATCGTTTATCAAAAGCTAAAAGCTGAAGGGGAGAATATAAAAAGAGAAAGAGCTCTTGGAAATGAGAAAAGAAAACTTAACAAAATAGCCGAACTTTCGGAAGAAAATACAGAAAAAAATGACCAGGGCAATGAACTCTGTCTAGGTGTCAGTCAATTAGACATAGATGGTATACATAATGCTATAGGTGAGCTAAACGCGGAGATAAAGTGCCACGAAGAGCGTATTAATACGAGCAGAGCTAACTATGAAATAAGGAATGAGGAATGCAAGCAATTTATGAAAGAAATTGATGTTGTGCTTCAAAAATCGCAAGAGATTTTACACCCGAGTAAAACTGGTACTAGTGTTGAAGTTACGGAAGTCCAAGAAAATGAAAAATGCGATGAAAATGATATTACGGAGACTCCAGATGTTGCTTCAGAAAAAATAACAGAATACATCGGCGAAAACCAACGAAAGGAACTTTGGGATATAAACATTATTTATAAGGACGAGAAAAATAAGCAATTGGCCGAAATGAGGAAACAGGAATTGGAAAGAAATAAACGCATTAACGATCTTCTGTACGACATAAAAGATAAAATGAAAGATAACAAGGAGGTAGTGCGAATAGCTAACAGTTTGTTGAAACGGGAAGAAACGAGAAAGAGTAATGTAATAGAAAATACTAAAAAACAAGATTTACCGTATATCGATTCTAAAGATGATTTACGGGCTCAAGGTGATCATGTCTTGATAACTGATAAACCAAAACTAGAAATTTCAAAACCACTGAAAATTACGCCACTGGAACCAAATCTACCAGGTACCTACTAATGTATATTACTATTTTTAGTAATGATGCCTTGCTGACTGATCCATCTGGAATGATCCATCATTTCGATTTTCGAATTTAGTGCCTATTAAATATTTATACTTTTTTTCGGTAAAAGAAAACAACCTGATAAAACCTATGTAGATTAAGAATAGGTTTAAAGACGTCTCAAAACTAAAAAATCGCTCGTAAGCATTTTATAAGTCCAATCGGCTTTATTTCTTCTCATTCGAGGAAGAATAACAATGGGTTGTGATGATTATGACAAAACTGTTGAAAGAAAATATGAATACTAAGATCCTTGTTACGCTAAGAACTTGAGAAATATTAATTCTAATTAGTCTATTAAAGACTTGAATTAGGACTGTGTTATTACCAAAACTATTCCTGATTCGTTTAGGTCCGTAAATGCATTGTCATAAAAATTCGGATAGTAAAATTCATACATACTGATACTCATTTAAACTGTTTCTCGCTAGTTTACGAATAATCACGTAAGTTTGGTGTAGTGTTTTATAATTGACTCAAAGATTTAAGTTCCCAAAATTTAACTTAACAACGAACTTCCAGAATCAACATCTGTAAAGCCACCAATAGAAGTAAAGAAGACAAAAGAAGAATTAGATAAGGAACGACAAAAAGCGTTCCGACTGAAGGTTGATAAGGAAATGGAGGAATTGAATCGTGGTCCCAGAATGACCAAGGAGTTCATAAAGAATCATTGCAAGCAACACAAACTGTATTGCACGCCGTATTTAAATGATATATTGTATTTACATTTTAAGGTACGCAATAAACTAACCTATTGATTTTTTGCAGTCATACTTGTATGCAATAAATTGTATCTCCTTCAAGTGGTAGAAATTCCAAGCATTTTAGTAACGTATGTAAAAATGTATTCTCTTTTACGTTATTTGGCTTTGCCACTTTGAAACAATGTTTATCCGTACAGATAGATAATGAAATAGATATTTATTATTGTATTGTATTGTATTATAATATATTAGCTGTGCCCGTGGCTCCACCCGCTACGCCTCCATTTAGGGGTTGAATTTTTATGGCCTAAAACACGGCCGGGGATCGTCTCGACAGATTAGTCAAGTTGGCATC
>DWNR01000619.1:0-18582 GCA_018250455.1 Polygonus leo | reverse complement strand
CCAAACCGAAACACAATAATTGCTTCACGAAGGATTATGAGGGTGGCGGTGGTACCTCCCTGGTCGAACGAGTTCTATGGTGATTTTTTTATATACTAAGATAAAGATAATATACATCAGGAGACAAAATAAAAAAACTCCGTAACAAGCAACTGATAAACGACATCTTGTTATGTAGAATCATAAAACATTACGATGAATACAAATTTTATTGCATCTTATTTGTCTTACATCTGCTTCTTTATTACGCAATATAATATTTAAACGTTTTCGTACAAATTACCGTAAAATCGCAAGGTATCGCTAACATAATACCGCAGTTAAATCAAAGATTTATGTAATACTTGTTTATATCAATTCATCATCTTACCTTCCGGCTCTTAAGATTCGACTTAACAGAACCATTTTACTGATGTTGAATTCCTTTACAATATGTTAATATCATAGCTTTCTACCAATAGACAAGGCATGTGGTGCAATTTATAATGCAAACTTACCTATATAATGAAATAAGAGAAATTTACATTTTACAAACAATAAAGGTAACAAACGAGGTCCTCCTAATAAGAAAATGGCGTATTCTAATCTAAACTCATCTTGTAATAAAACAGAATTTTAACCTATATCCAACATAATTATGCGTTATTTCCTCTCATAGGATGAGGTGTCTTGGAAACTCTTAAATTGGTGCCAAAGTAATATTAATTTGATTTGGTTGCACTGGGATATACTAGGCTGTAATCTGCACTATGCCTGCACCACTATACTTAATAAAGCGTAAGGTATGCTCCATAGCAGAATTTGATACAAGTGTAAGTGTACTATATTATTAAAACATAAGATTTTATTGAATCGATGCAAATCATATAACTTTATAATGCCGGATTATACCATTTGCTGGATTGCTGATCTAAATTGCCTAAAGACCCACATAAATACACACAAACAAATCGTCAAGTTAGGTCCAACTAATTGGAGGCTATCTCTAACATACACATGTAGAGTGTACACTATAAATTATATATACAAATACGTTAAAGAAACATTTAATTTCATTCATAAATTCAAAGATTCAAACATAATAATCCCAAAGTATCAATAATACTATCATCCTACGCAACTCGGTCGTTAAGCGGAAAAATGGCATCACACGTTCTGCCACACCAGCTGCTCTACATACCATCAACCAATTGTCCCAACACATGATTTATTCACCTTGAACTAAGAACAGTGCTACATAATTTTACGTAATTGCTATATTATTATCAAACTACCGTATTCTTGCGTAGACGGCGCGCTCCGCGTCGCATCTCGGTGGTTAAACTAATATAAAAGTCGGCAATCCCGCCGTTTACTATCAGTTGTGTGTGGTCGCTGAGACGAAGCAAACCTTATTCAAACGCAAAATGTTCGCCAAAGTAAGTGCAACCCGTGATTAAATATCCCGTTGCGGTGAAAGGACTACGCAGCAGTAGGTCCGAGTGATCCGGAGAAATAGATATCCTTCTATTTCTGGCGTGAAGTCGAAATAAAGCTATCGATCATTAACTGACTGCGCCTTCCTGGTCTGCTAGCAGTTGCGGTAGTGTCTTTAGAAACTGGTTCAGTTGGAACCTCTCCAATTGTGATAATCAATTCTGTAAAGTTTCGTACTCAAGATATGTTTAGAAATTTATAAAATTTTTCAAAATAATTTCGCCAAGAAAAACCATGGTATAGTTCCATCGCCACACCCTTTTCACAGCGTAGAAATTATTTAATATCAATTTGTGTTTCGATCCTAAGGGTGTGGTCATATTTATACAAGAGATGACCATTTCAGTTCTCAGGGGTAGCAAAAATTTGTGGTCGACCTAATGTGACCCTTCAATATTAACTGGAACTAATTACAGATGTATATGGGCGACAGTGACCATTTACCATCAGGTGGAATCCGTCTCTTTAGCATCTTCTAGACTATAAAAATGATTCTAATAATTTCTAAATAATAATTTACTAATTGTTATTTTCAGTTATTTAATTCAATAACCATTCAAGCAAACAAACAGTATATGCAAAGGAGTTGGGCGGCTACGTAACTTCAAGTTTTTCAGATTCAGGTTTAAAGTGTAAATTAGTTACGCGGGGTGCATTGAGCTATAGCAACTGAAAACAATTAAACTGTTTTTTAACGTTTAATATTCATACCAAAATTAAAATTCACCGCAAAGTTCAACGACTGGAAAATTATATTTACTAAATAAATATTTATTGCACCTATTGGACCAGGTTATTCAATTACGCAAATGGACTTTGTATATTTATATGGAAACATAAAAGATTTAAATACGGTTTTTGTATTATATGGGGGGAAATGAAAATTATTATATATCCCAAAAGGTCACAAAACATGTCCATTTGTATATAACTGACAAATTAAGTATATATAATTTTCCTATAATCACGATCGTTAGCGATATTTTGACCATAAATTGTTACTATAAATTTTTATTTTATAATTATTACGATATATTCCTTTTCTATTACTATTTATATCTTTTGCTTCAATACGACATTGTTCTTTTTTCAATAATAAAGTAGCAGTATACATGGATACAATCCACCTCACGGTAAATGATGCCCTCCATGGATATGTATTATCAGGTAAAATAAAAATACTATTTCAGGTTGTCCATTGATGCGTTACTCGTATAGGATAGGATGATCGCCTTTAGTTGCACTAAATATTAATAATAACTTTTTCTTCCAGGCCGCAGTAGTATTATCCGTAGTGGCGGTAGCAGCAGCTGGCGTGGTCCAGCTGGCAGGCCATGGATACGCCGGCGAGGGCTACGGCCACGAAGCAGTAGCGTACGCACCAGTTGCCCAACTTGCTCACTACGAGGGCCATGATCAACATGTCGACTACCACGTAAGTGTCATTACATGAAAGGATCATTAGTGACTTATCATCAATGATCATGCGTGTATGAGTTTGTCAATGAAAATAACCTCATAGGAATAAAGGTAGTATTGCACCATATGAGGACTATCATCATGATGTTGATTACCACGTAAGAGTTCATGAGTGAGTTATCATACTGATTCATATGTATGATCATACTTTATGAGTAACTTCACAAGGAAATAATGAACAATTGTATCCTATTCATTATTTCTTTAATAGCATTTTATCAATTTTATAATTGCAAATGAAAATAAGGTAAGCAGTCTTAGTTAAAACAAACCTTTCGTTATATAAATGAATTTATATTAACTATTGGCTGCCAAATATAATTAAAGATAATATAAAATTTCATAATTGAAACGCTACATTTTTCAAGAGACACATCGAAATGCAAAATGAACTATAATGCGTTTAAGTTGTAGGTTGATATTAACATTATAATAATCAATGCGTCTTAAAGCAATCCTAGTCGTGTCGTACACATAAATGAATAGCTACAAATAATAGCTTGCATTAGCGCAATGAGAACATATAGACAATGTAATGTTCTCTAAACTCATTATAATTACGAAACCCACGCTCTGTCTCAGCATACCTACTCACTTTAATAAACCAAAAAGCAAAAAAATTGGTCAAGGGCACTAACGCATAACATTTTATTTGAATCGCAACGTTATTTTAAGCTGAAAGTGTAACAAATGTCACGCTATATGCTTAAAAAAGTCGCGCGTTATTTGAGAAAACTATCATTAATTAATTTCATTAGAACAAGACACCATTTCCATAAACCGCATCGTTGGCGTAATACAATAGTTGCCAACTAATTGATGGTTTGCGTAATATGCAAGTGCTGTTCACCTAATTCTACCAGTTTTGATTCCGGGACGATATCTAATCTAAGCACCACAATAGTCGCCTTACTTGCCTGTGTTGCATAACGCCATCAATTTTCGTGCTAAATAGGTCCCAGCGAATAGACTCAATTATATCACTCCTGGCTTAAGTAACTAATAACGTAATCACGCGAATCAACTACAGTTGCGTTGTTACAATGTGTAGTGATAAAAAATCACGCATAGCATACTGACCATTACGTTATTGCAGAAGACAAACAAAAAAACTGCTAATAGTTGTTAACGTGCCGAGATGCTCGAACTAGATAACTAAGCAACGACAACAGATCTAGATAAGTGCATAAGTTGTTCAAAAGAGCCGTTTTATGCATTTAGATGAAATTCGTCGATAAGTGATTACTTAAGACGTAAAATGTGAAATTGTAACGATCGCTTTCGTTGACGCGGATCTTTATGTTTGTCATAAATGGGCCACCGAGGGTAATAATGCGATACAATCCGTAGTTACGTAACTGTTTTGCATTCGAGTATATCCCGATCGTGACTAAAGGGCCGATATCTGCGCAGTTCCCAGGGCGTTGCGAAATTCGCGCCTACAAGCGAACTAGGGGACGTAATGACATGATACATGGGGGAAATGGACCGTTGTTCGCGAACCGACGCGTGCTCTCACGCTTGTTTTAATGGCGCTCAGATTGTTACTGGCCAGTCGACCCAAATACACTTGCATAAGCACTTGACAGTTCTAAATAGTAAACATTTTGATTACGATTAAGATTGAGACACATAGGCGCACTGTTTGAATGTTTATACTCGCGCATTTGCTTTTATATCTATACAGAAAAAGACAACACAGTTCGGTAAATTTATAGTATCAGTATATTTTAGAGTTAGTTACTTAGTTAGTTAGTCATAATAAGAAGTTTAAGTGTCGATAAAATGAATAAAAACTATTGGCTTCGACCATTACGTAACCACTAATTTCATTTAAACTTTCTTCTATAAAATTAAAAAAAAAAACTACATACCTATCTATCTTATAATTGTAGGTAAATTATTATTAGCAAACCAATATAGTAGCACCATTTCTCAGGAGATCAATTACAGTACTGACACCCGTTGAAAACTAATACACTGTGAATTGATCGAGATCCTAGACAGTTACGCAATGTAGTAACGATCCTATATATAATTTATTCAGTCATCTAATCAACAATATACTAGTTTTTTTTCTTTTCATTATGCTTTTATTGTATTTCTTTTGTATTCATTAATTGGAAAGTTTTATAACTTTACATTTTGACTATGCAGTATTTTAATGCGAAAATACTAACACATCATAATTTTATCGATCACCTAAACTCATTCGTATTAGATTGATATTCTTTCTATCTGCCCATTATCTGCCGTATTATATACTGAACTCACGTTTTATAAGAAGCGTTACACCTTATTAATACATGCCACTTAAAAATTACAGGTTCAATAACCTTTGATCGCGACCCTAAGACATAAACATATATCTATGCTACGAATATACATATTACAATTTTAAATCTAGAATTGATATATCGTTATAATTTCATTTATTATTTTTCAATACTTAAAATCTGCGTATAAATAGAATATGCACAAATAGCACAAATATATTTAAAGATGTAATTTTTTGACTTCTGATGATTAGTATAATTTTAACAACACAGATTTTCATTATCGTAAGACCTTTACTTATGCTAATAGAAAATCTCATTCGCGACAACAAACTGGCTATTGTTACACATCATTCTTACATTCCTTTTGCTCCAGGCACACCCCAAATACGACTACTCGTACTCCGTGTCTGACCCCCACACCGGTGACCACAAGACCCAGTTCGAGGCTCGTGATGGAGACGTTGTGAAGGGAGAATACTCTCTGTTGCAACCCGATGGCTCCTTCCGCAAGGTCACCTACACGGCTGATGACCACAATGGGTAAGGATCTTTACGATGGATTTTGGGTAATAGAAATGTTCTAAATATGAACAAATTTTCAAAAGAAAAGAACCAGCAAAATTTGCTTACTATAGGTATATGTTATACTAAGAGAAGTTGCCAGGCGGTAGAACTCATGTAGTTTGACCGGGGAGGTACCACCGCCACCCTCATAATCCTCCGTGAAGCAATTTATTGTGTTTCGGTTTGGAAAGGCGTTGTTGCCAACTATACTTAAATGCGAGGCGAACATCTTAGCCCTCAAGGGTAGCAACGCATCTGTGGTCAACCTCAAGTTATGTACTTGTTGCAAAACCGTACTTGGATATGATTACTAATGTCCATGGGCGGCAGAAACCACTTACATTCTTTTAAAATGTCATAGGATACAATCCACTTTTGAAAAAAGTTAATCTTGTCCTGATCAATATTAAACTGCTTGGAACGACTAGACTATACTACGACTATTCCTTACTCGTATATTTAAAACTATTTGATTTCTTTTTTCATCAACTAATAATTATTTTCGTTTCCAGTTTCAACGCAGTGGTACACAACACCGCGCCCGCTCACCACGAGTACCACCACTAACCATTGATAATGGCTGAGGCCATACGAGTAGCTTCCATGTGATATTATTATGTACCTTTATTACTTATGTAGATAGTCTTTAGTCGACAATGACTTTTAAGTTTTAAGACTGCGGCGAAAATAAACTGTTTAAAAAATTAATTGCTTCGTCTTATTTATTTTTTCCTTGTGTGTATTATAGAATTGAATTGAATTGTGTGTAGGTTTTAATTATTATAAAATGATAGAAATCAAAAGTGCGACCGTGAGAAACTGAATAATAATGAAATGAAATAATGAATAATTTTACTTTCACTTTTTTATTTCATCATCTTTAATTTTTTGGTCTGTCATTTTATTACGAAATGGCTAAAATAATTTTGTTTAAAACATTGAGTGCGATCTTGAATGGTAAAAAAATAGTTAAACATCTTACTTATTATTATTGTACATATCCATAGTATCCGACAAGACGTTGTCCCAAAATAAGTAAAATTCTTATTAAATTTTCTAAGCAGTTTCATTTACTGTATAATAAATTAACGTCATAATAGAATATCAGAGAATTATAATTTAAGTAGTTACGAATCGCATTTTCTGTGTCCTTTGACAATATGCGCTCAATATTTGATGATTATTATGTAACAAAGATATTCACATTCAAATTTGTAATATAGGTTAAGAATTTAGGATAAGGAACATTTTTTTCTATCCCACAGGAACAATTATTATTTTGAACAAAATTACCCTCCGTCCCTTAATACACCTCTGACAATGTATACATTTTCCTTTTAATCCTTGACATTTTTATAATACCTAAGGTGTATTGTTTCCCTTACGATGTTTTCCTTAACCTAATAGCTAGCGATATATAATTTTTAATCCGCACGTATTTTTTTTACACAGAAAAAGACTAAGAAAGATTATTAACCCCCAGACTTTCACTTACGTCACTTTTAATGTGTTATTTTTTTAATTTCAAATAAGTTTACGCCTTAGATTATTAATTTACTTAACTTATTTCAAGCAGTACTACCTAAGTTCAATGAGCTAGAAATACCTATTTATTTAAATCTGAGCAGTTAATTGACTTAATTTTTAGAGGTTTATACTATGACCTACAAAAAACACTATCGGTCTTTTAACAACAATTTGAAGAAAGATATCTTGAGAGTCTAATAATAGACTCTAATACATAACATAAAAATAGCTTATAAATTAGCTTTACCATAATATGTGATATAATTATGTGTAGTCATGTTTGAAATATGCACCTTCATATCACGAAAATTGATGTACGAAAGTTTATTAAACATACGATTAAATGATATTTTTAAGAAAAACCCAAGGAGTTTTAACTGAATATGTAGCTCCCAAGTAGTCTCAAGCAATCTCTTCAGAATCAAAACAGCAATGCAGAGTTAATTTCTTCTAGTAATCGCAATAATAAAACGAAAATATTTGGCATCTGCATCACACTTCATCTTCACGCCAAATCCCTAACGGAGTGGGCAGAAAGTATCGAATGCCAAACGGCACGGTTCTGGCATACTTGCCCAGCTTCTTTCATAACTAATACATTCTATATTTCATCTTGCCTATATATTAATTATTTTTATGTTTATAATGTTTCGAACTATTTATTACTTCTTACTTATTCTTAATTATTTTATACATACATAATATATATTTTAAATATAATATAATATTTGTATAAAGTATAAGTATATATAAAAGTAATGTACAAAGACTGATTAAAAAACAAACATTATATACTCTAAGTATAATACAACAAACTACCCTGGCTAATGTAGTACTACGTTGATAATTCTGATGCTGAAGTGTCAGTCATAATATTTGGTTTTTACACCACCCTAAACGAATTTTATTCAATCGTTTTTCAACAATGCACGTGAAGGTTCTATCGCATAATATAACTTATTACATGCCACTAGCTTTGCATAATATATAAAATGCACTTTCGTATAAATAGTTGGTCGACAGAATGTTTGGCACTATGCCATACCCGACGTAATTTCGATTTAAATATGAAAACCATTGTAAGCATATTGAGCTTAACAGTCAGATGTATGAAACATATGACGCAAAGAATGTACACCTACAGTTGATTGTGTCAATCAACCGACACTATCGACACTTTTATGTTAAGTTTACATACACGATGATAAACTTATATAGCAAGTGGTTATAAAAGGACAACAAATTACACCAATAAGACAAAACTAGCAAGGCGACCGAGCTTCGCTCGGATATTTTTATCATAAGCAGCGCCATCTATTATTGTATAGCTTCACTTCTCGTTGTTCATTGCCTGAAAACACGTATAAAACGACGTTTTCTAAAAATGAAACCTAGCGAGATCGATTTATCGCCCCCAAAACCCCCCCATATGCAAAATTTCCAGAAAATCGTTGGATCCATTTCCGAGATCGTTGATATATATATATAAATACATTGCTCGTTTATAGGTATTACATAGATTAGATTAGATATACAAAACAAGTTAAATAAACAAACACTTACCAAACAAACATTTAACTGAAGAATATGCGACTACTACGCGTATTTAATTTTATATATGATCATAAATTAACACCATTATTATTATTGCGAGTCGGATTATGATTTTCTTTTTCCAAATCCGACCCGCTTTCCATTTTGGTGATAATAAAAATAAAATGCAAATCAAAATCACGCGTTGAAGTCTTTTGCTCAACAAAATCGCTTACTGTGGCATAAAGTAAAAACGTGAAATTTTTGTGATTGATAAAATAATAAAAAAAAATATCGTTTCATTTCCTTTTTTATCGAAATAATATATGGAGCATGCTTTAAGCAAAACGATGACTACAAATTATAAAATTGTTTTAGGTACCTGTTATTTCTTGGTAGCAAAAAACCTTGGTAGCCTTTTCGTATTGTGCTTTCTTTTTAAGTTTTAGCAGGCACTATATTCATTTTTTAAGCTATATTATGGTCAACACCGTTTAAACCATTTAAGCCGTTTAAGCCAAGAAGCAAACGAGCATGTAGTCTATTTGATAATGTTGTAATTGTAGTGTACCTAATGATGGTGACTGTCACGTAGATATTTGCAATCAAACTCGAGTACGATTAAACTATACAAGGGGTTGACAAGAAATGCATTGCTATCCTTGAGGATAATCCTCGAGAATAGCAATGCGTTTCTTAGAATAGATATTCAACGCGGGTAACTCACTTGGAAAGTTATTTGCTTGTTTTAAACTATAAATAAAAATAAAGAAGAGATAAAATAATATTCGTCACATAACGCTTACGAAAAAGAAAAGCAAAAAGATCATTTGTCACATGTACACTGGTATCATGTACATTCAAATCAACTACTTTAGACATGTGATGTGACATAAAATGTGATGTGTCCAAAACATAATTAAAACTTAATGTGTATTTTGTTCTCACTTTCTAAATCAGCAGCATAAATCTTAGTACCATTTAAATACAACCATACTTTGGGTTCACAAACCTGAATGTTTTTACTTCAAAAACATTAATAGCAAAGTGTCCAACGATCAACAAATGTTTAAGATATAGTGGAATCAGTTGTAAATATATTAGACGTTTCAACTTGCCATGTGGTAGAACTTACTTCAATAGAATCATGAATTCATATTTAAAAGAACTTAAATGGTCTAAATGGCCTCGCCTCCAAAACTACTTCATTTTGTATGGTTTGATACAATGATCTCAAAAATTAAGGCTATTTTCGGGCGAGCCAAGCGCCAAAAAAATACTCGTAGAAAATTGAAACCTAAATCAAACGAAGCAGAAAAAATCGCAGATTCCGAATATGTATATAACCAATTTCACCCAAAATGTAGCTTATACCAATTAGCCTTGGAACCATCGATATTTATATAATTCAGAACTCATGAGGGATCAGATACACACACATACCGGTCAAAAATTATAATCCTCCTTTCTACTTCACCGAAGTCGAATAAAGTAAAAAAAATCTGAATAATAAAAAGAAAAATTGAGCATAAAGAATATTACGGTATCCCCATTTAAAATATTTAAATCATTTAAATAAAAGACAAATGTAATTACGATGACCATTACGCGTATAAGATTGTTTACGCCTGTAATAAATATTCAGATACATTCAACGTATGGAAATAATGATAATGACTTCACAATCGACCGTAAACATTATGTATGGATTGGTATAACAGGTGTGTAAGACCAATTTTACTTCATAATTTACAGCACCATAAATTAAGAGAACGACTTTGCTGTAAGAAATTATTGTATTAACGTCGCCTTAAAAATAAGTCAATTAAATAATTTATTTCATATGTTTAACATCTACATTTAGGTGTTAGGATTCTTGTGATTCTTTTTTTTTTATTGTGTAAAGGTAGCAAACGAGCATGAAGTCCACCTGATGGTAAGTGGCCACTGCCACCTATGGACATCAATAATCATCCTCAATCATACCTAAGTTTGATCACAGATGCGTTGCTCCCCCTGAGAACTAAGATGTTCACCTCGTGTTTAAGTATAGCCGGCAACCACGCCTCTCCATACCAAAACACAATAAATTGCTTCAGGGAGGATTATGAGGGTGGCGGTGGTACCCCGGTCGAACTACATGAGTTCTACCACCTGGTAACCATGGCATGGCAACCTGGCAATTTAACCGGGGGGTACCAACATCACCCTCAAAATCCTTCATGAAACTATTGTTGTGTATATTTTGAAGAGGTGTGATTGTCTGTTATATTTACGCTCAAGGCAAACATTTTATCCTCAGGGGTACCAACGCATCTATGGCCAGTGACGGTTCAATTGTATTTTGCAGATTGTACTTAAATCTATGGGGGAAGTGACCGCTTGACGTCAGAGGGACTTGCACATTGGCTACCTTTATGTGATAATAAAGAAGTTCAATAATTAAAATATTTTAAGTTACTAAACTACTTAAGTTATAAGGCATACGAAGGAGAATGTATGAATTTAAGAGTGCTTTGAACTGATTCATTATTAAACGCAGTATTTTAATAGGTAATAATTAAAATTAAATACTTTAACGCCAATCTTATTTTAAAAAGGATTACGATAGCAAAATGAAATAACGCATGTCATAAATAACAGCATTAGAGATAACTCTATATATTTCAATATCATATTTAAAAGTCTTACATTTCGTTGTTAAAATGGTGTGAAAAATCTGTAACAGTACTCGTAGACATTCCGTTGTACGGAGAAAAACCAAATTCTGGTAATGCATAACAGTAATTACTACAAAAAAATATATCAAACGAATATCTATTACCTAATAAGTAATAAATGAAGTGATATAATTATGTAATCAATCCTAAATTTGATTCTGGTCATTCTGTTTGATGCCGACCATCGATACTCTTCTACTCCTGAATACTAAGATGTTCGCACCCACACCACTCCAACAAAAATCCAATGTCTTTATGAGGGCGTATAACATATAACATAACGGAGCGAAAGGGACTTCAAATCAGTAATAACTCCCCCGTCGAAGTATGCGAGTTCTACCTACGAAATATCCACATTTACTCTATCGGTAGTAGTAAAAATAGGCAAGAGAAGGGTGATAGCTATCAATGCAAAGCCTGTAAAGTGAGTTCTATGATTCTATCAACAGAAACGTGTTTGATTGCACGCACTGTGTCACTTATATATTCAGCTATTTATTGGGCAATACCAGGACCTTATCATAGTTATACCCAATTTAGGTATCATGATATAGGAAAAGTTATAAAATAAAATATTAGGCTGACATGGATAGAACTAGATTGTGTCAGATATCTATTAATACAGATAAATCAATTTGACAGGTGATAGAACTCATATAGTTAAACCGAGGAGGTACCACCGCCACCCTCATAATCCACCGTGAAGCAATTTATTGTGTTTCGGTTTTGAGAGGCGTGGTTGCCGGCTATACTTACAAACGAGGCGAACATCTTAGTCCTTAAGTACTGCATTTGTGGTCAACCTTGGGTGGATCATACTTGGGGGATGACTCTTCTACTACTAACCATGGGCGGCAGTGACCACTTACCACCAGTAGGACTGCATGCTCGTTTGATACCTTTACACAATTAAAAAATAATATATTTATCAATATGTAGATTTGTATATCGATAGTCTACTATATAGATAAATTTAGTGTAACCAATAGTATATCGATGCTATTGATTACACCTCATAGATACATAGTATCGTATCAAGTCTATTGATAGTAACGCCAGGTATCAATACTATAGAAAGTCGATAGTATCAATAACTCTCTTAGAGCAATTCAATTGATAATATAGTCCAATTTCGCAAGAAATGGGACAATTAATGAAACTCGGAAATCAAGTCTATTTAACAACTTCATAAAAAAATATAAATTTTATGCGACCTATTAGAAAGATAAACATTAATTCAAATTAGACGTATAATATTAATTCAAATAAGACTATAAACTGTAATTTTACGTCCGTTTAAAGAGATCTTAAACTAGACTAGACATACCAGTTTACTAGTAGACATTTGAACGCCACATTTCTAAGGTGTCTGTGTCTGTTTTCCTTGGTCTTGTAACCGAACTGTTTAGGCTTCTGCTGCGTAGAGAAATAATGAAAAACAAGACTTTTCATTCAGCGTACTTTTGAGTTTTTTGTGATCTTTCTGTTTTTCCACTTTTTAAACGGTTTTTTTCTAACTTACTCATGGCGGATCTTGTAATGGCGCATCGCCTACGAATCTCGTTATCACATCCACCGTTGTTATAATGGTACCAACGTACCTCTGACATGGCTCTAAACAAGTTCGTAGTTTGCGATTGAAGTTATTTCAGTTTTCTTCCATATCTTCTTTACTTTGCTTACACCGGATCTACTAAAATGTAATTTGTAATGATTTATATTCTTTTGTAATTTAACATAGTGCTAAGAACAAAATCACTCCATGAACAATACTGTTGAAAACATCCCCCAATCACACAACAATCGATAGTCAAACTATCGATAGAGGTGCAACATTATCGATCGATATATATATCCGTTTTAAATGTACCAATAAAAACCAATAAAAATTCAAACCCACTGTTGTGTGTGTGACATAGTGTTGGGCTCGAAATTTAACAAAAGAGAAAAAGAGACTACTAAGGAGTCTGAAGGATATTCGTAACTCCTTAATATGTACTGAATTTATTCAATCTTACCTACTAAAATATCAGGAAGCTGTTTAATTTAATTTACCGACATGATTAGTTCCTAGCAGGTTAGGGTACGATCAGACGCCGTCTTGGTATACAAAAATCGGAGATCAACAACAACCCGATACATATTAGATTCAAAAGTGTCCTATCTCTTAAGTTATAGTAAGATCCTTATATGTGCAAAATTATACTTACATCGATTAAGACGTTTAGGACATTAGCATGGACGAACTTCGTAGCACGGATTCTCGTATTGAGATAATCTACCAGTTTAGAGAGATCCTAAACTAGGTCATACTTAACCGGATCTACAAATACGTAATTTGTAATTGTAATTATAAATATTTCCCTGAAATATTGCTTAATGCTAAATAGAACCCGGACTATTTGTTACAAAGCGAGAAGTCACGGTTGTTACGCACGTTTTTCTTTGCCTCGTGAACTGAATACTGGAGTGAATGCGGAGTCCGCGTTAAATCTTCATTACCATGTTAATTGTCAACCACTATTCATGTACACAACGACATTGATGTTTTGTTTCGGTATTACCGAACAGCATATTTTGGGGCAAACAAAGCACTCTTATAAGAAGAGGTAAATTTCCAAAAGGATCAGTTGTCTTTCACAAATCCAAAGAATCGCAAGAAAGATGATTCGTAAAGTAAGTTTGGGATTTTAAAATAAAAAAATATATTAAATAGTTACTGTATCATATTTCAAATACCTAAACCTAAAGCCATAAAATGTTATTGTTTCAGACCACATTCGCGGCATTGCTTGCGTGCGTAAGCTTGTTGCGAGGCATTTCTGGGGCCGCATACTCCAAAGTCATTGTTCAAAGCGGCGCGGATATCTTGCCTGTGGAGTACGTCAAATATGGTGCCCCGGCAGTGCCGCTAGGATCGCAGATAGCTCAAATATCCGCGCCCGTGGATTCGATCGTGTCATTACCTTCGCCGGCCGTCGTGTCTCCTTGCGTGGCACCTTGCGTCATTCCTGGCGCGCCACTCTCCGTGGCGCCGATAAGTTCCACGGCTAATGCTCAAATTGTGGCCTACAACGCACCGATCGCGAATGTGCCCGTTGTGTTGGCAAATAAGGATGTAAGTGCAATAATAGCCATTGCAAGGACGCTATCTGTCGACGAAGGCGCCTAATATGATTTATTACATGCGTGATTTTGTGTCTAAATCTGTATCTTAAAATTGTATCGGATACGGATGTCGATTTCGTTACAACCTAAATTCGTAGTTTGAAAACTAATTTTATCCTTTTTACGATCTACGTGTTATCGTTGGTTGTCAATCAACTTGTTAATATTTATAAAAATAAGTAGGGTATAAATTTACTATTGACTAAATTGATATATAACATAGTTTAATTATTTTTTATTAACCAAGTGGCGACTTACGAATTTCCTGTCAAAATAGTAAACATGCTAAAATAAGTCGAAAAAACTTTAAAGTTAAAGTAGCATGCAATTCATGTAATAACGTAGTTATTATATGAAAGTCCCGTATAAAACTTTTTAGTAATCAGAACTGCACAAATAGAAAAAAATGCTTTTTACGCTTCGATTTCATATTATATTCATGAAAAATTATGTCAATTACGATGAAGGAAAACAGCGTAAGGAACCAACACGCCTAAGAGGTTGTGAAAAAAATCTGAGTACCTATATTAAGTCTACCAATTGGAACTTTTCATTGTGTGAGGAAACCCGTACCCAGCAGTGGGACATTAAGAGATTGTTATTATGACATATGATATTATTTTGGGACCCTACAGGTTACCAACACGTGCACGCACTACATAACAAGTTAAACAAAAAATGCTTTCTCCTCTTTAACTATCTGCATTTAAGCCTATAAACGTTATTTATTTTGAAACTACAGGCGATATTTTTAAATAGGCAAGTATGCCAGAACGGCTCGGCCGTTTGGCACTCGATACTCTCTGCCTACCCCGTTAAGGATTTAGCGTGAAAATGTGTGTGTGTGTGTGTGTATGTGTGTATTTATAACCTGTTAATTTATGTTTTAATACATTTATCTTGTTTTAGGACGCAACTGGCTACCAATACGCGTACGCTGTGTACGACGAGAACACCGGTGACAAAAAGACCCAGAGCGAACAGAGCGACGGGTCAGTAGTTCAAGGGCAGTACTCGTTCATTCAACCGGACGGCTACCGGCGAGAAGTGGTCTACACCGCGGATGATTTGAAAGGGTTAGTACGTTTTGAGAACAATTTATTACACACTTTTGTCCTACATTTGAAAGATGTGTTTTTACTATTGAATACAGATTTAAAAGTCCGATTGACTAAGTTAAAAAGAGGATTTTATTGTCGTGGTTTTTGTTTATAAATTACGCTTTCCGATTTACATCGGAGTTTATATAAAAAATAATTCAGTAAATTTAAGTTATAGTAGAGATCATAGATTTCTTAATCGTATTTTTAAATAAAATATGGACTTAAGATATTGTATTTAGTAATTCAATCGATTATCTGCTATATTATTAACGTTTAATGTGTACAAATAATATTCTATTCATAGTGATACAGTTATAGAGTGGAAATCCAAAAAATACATTTTTAATGCAGATTCAACGCTGTCGTCAGAAATTTCCTCCCGGAATCGGACGGCAATACATCGGGTAAGAAAGACGTTTCCACTGACAACAAGGACTTGCCGCCATGCAGGGATGTTACGAGCGAACAGCTGAAAGAACAACCCAAGGAAGAACCCACGACAGCTCCTCCTGCGCAAGATATAGAACAAGTCGATATTCAAACGGAGAAACCAAAAGACGACGTAACTCAACCACCGTCTAACGATTCGAACCCAAACGCTAATGCCGTTGTACCATACGATGATGTCATCAAATGCCTGCAAAGCAAGCTTCAGACAAATCCATCACGCATCTCCCCTTTAACATTTATATTAATACCTTCTTTAACAGGCTTCGGATCGCCTTGTTAAGTGTTACTTTTTAATTCAATGTCCTCTAGTCTAGTTTATTTGTGACTAAATGCGTTAACCTTACATTTTGTAACATACTAAATAAAGTGAACAATTGTTACGATTGAAAATGTTTTAATATATTTATTAATGACACTGTTCCTATTACGCGTTTCACTATGGGTAAAGTACCGCGGTTTTATTGGTCTAGTAATATTTCTCAAATAGTGAAACTTTTTGGGATTTCAGGTTTTGACAATTCTTATGATATAAATATTCCTGGAGGTGTACACAATATTTTACTAATATTTGTAGGAAAATTTCAATTCACAATTGTGCACTATTTTTCCGTTGTATCATTACAATCGAGCATGCAGTCTACCTGATGGTAAGTGGTCGCTGCCGCCCATTGAGAATAGTAATCATCGCCAAGTACGATTGAATCGTTCCTTTGATTGACCACAAATGCGTTGTTACCCTTGATGACTAAGATGTTCGCCTCGTTCGTAAGTAAAGCCAACAGTCACACCCCTCCCAACGAAACACAAGAATTCACTCACGGATGATCATGAGGGTGGCAGTGGTACCTCCCCGGTCGAACTACACTAGTTCTACCACATGGTTTAAAAATATTTCCTTATTCTGAGAAACAGTACTTGTTATTAGTATTCTTGGGATTATAGATAAATACGGGTTACGGTCCTATTTTTTTTAAACATAATCCAACAGGGTATCGAATATAATGTGAAAATTTGTGCGCAGACGAAATCACAAGGATTTGTTAAGAGTAACGAGTACCTCGTTATTCTTAATAATAAAACACACAACAGCATTCAACTTATTATCTTCAATCTTTGTTATATTGAGAAACACCGACTTAAACTGGTTGCACCTAATCAATTAAAGCCACATAGTAGTGATTCTAATAATAGTAATTTTACCAAGCGGTCAATGCTCTTTATCAATAGATCTGTTTATCATGACTCAAACCTTTTAAGCTCCCTTTATAATCTGATCACTTTCAATGTTACATTCTTTTAGTAATTACTAAACGTACTACTTTCGGAAACATTAGGCCTTCAAACTTTTCATTTGGCTATTTTAAGCAGCACGATTAATAGGAGCTAAACGTTTTTATAATTTATTGTTTACTATTTATGAAGTTGGTTTAAATCAGTATTTATTATTTTAATCGCTAAAATTATTGAATCAGTTGCTAAAAAGTAACCCATATAATATAAATCTGTAAGAACGTAAAAAAGAACCTTACAGTCTTTCTCTCACAACTCTTTTATAAGCCTTTTTGCCTCTATCAAAACAATTGTACAATCACCTAACTAAATTTTAATATTTTGTTAAATACCGTAATACTAGGAACATATACAAAATAACACGGAGTATTCTAAAATTAGTTCAACCATTTCGCAGATATGTGGACATAAACATACTTCGGAGTGGATAATAAGCTGTAAGAATTATGTAAAAAACTGTCTTTAAAAAAACTAGAAATCTTTGAACATTTGAATTATAAAGAACCTTAATTCGTATTTTACCCACAAAATTTTATTTAAAACATCTAACATTTACCATATTTATTTTGATTTTTCAAAACCTGTTATTCTTTCAATAACGCAAAAATGTCAAAAATATTTCCATGAAAATGAATCAACAAAGGATTTTCGAAACCAGATATGACGCCACAAGTTTTAGTGCTGTTTACAGTCACGTGATTAAATGCGTTACTTTATCAGATTAAAAAATGTGGATACAACTTTACGATTACTAAAAGATTGTATACACAGACAAAATAGATAATAATAATATATACTCAAATCGCAGTTGAGTTCAAATAATAAAAGCACTACACACTGACAGTACACTGATAAACACAGTAAAATTTTAAATTGAACATTATCCAGTTTTTTCATTATATGTGGTTTCCATTACTTTAATTGCTTGTACCGCCACCCTCATAATCCTCCGTGAAGCAATTTATTGTGTTTCGGTATGGAGAGGCGTGGTTG
>DWNR01000618.1:0-18588 GCA_018250455.1 Polygonus leo | reverse complement strand
GATCTGCCTATAATTATGCCTTTATTCATGCTGTAGAAGCTCAACTCCTAAATAACCAAATGGACAGACACATTAACAATCCACAGTATCTGTTGCATGAACGACAGAAACCGGTAGACGCAGCTTATCAGAGGGGCCCTTATCTGCTAATAGCCCTGCCCTCAAAGGGTTCAATCTCAATAAATTTATGAAAGGAATATTGCCAATAAGGACACCGGCATATCCTATTAATTAAAATACTTAATTAATTCACCTGGAATGGTTTTAATCAATTCCCTCTCTCAATTTATTAAGGTATCGCCTTCCGGTTGACCTCGGTGTAATAATGTCGTAGCTATGCGTTTCTTTATAAATTGGGTACTTTTGTCTAATGTACTATCATCATTAGTAGGTGATCCCTATTAAAGATATAGGTATACAAAGTATGGAGGGTGATTTTTTTAAACTGTCAAATTTACAAACTTTATTGAAAGCTGTGATAGCATCCTCTTCCTTAAAATTTAAAGGTGGTGTAAACATTTAACGCCTGCAGAAATTTTAATGCCACTATTATTGACTTTAATGTTATGTGTTAACCTGTTTTTCAAGTAGGAATTTATTATTCCAAACCTATCAAATTTGGTAGACATTAAGACATCGCTCAGGATACAATGAAAGCTTTTAAATATGCCTCTAAAATAATTACACTAACAGTTTAGCAGTTTTTTTAACTATTTACTTATTTACTGATTCTTTGTTACAGCCTCCTCCGTTCTATGGATCTCGGTCCTCCCGAGCGGGTAGAGCGGTTAGAGCGAGTAGAACGAGTAGAGCGGGTAGAGCGTCTAGAGCGCCTAGACCGCGTAGAGCGGAAGACGGAGCCCCTGCGGTCGCCCGCCGCGCCTCTCCGCGACGAAAGGTCCTCCGTGGAACGAGAACGGAGCACTGAACGACGGGACCCAGGTACGTAGCATCCACCACACCACTTGGCTCATTTTAATGATACCGACTTCAAAACCTGTCCTGTTGGCTGAACTGGCCAAAACTTATCAAAACGTCGACAATTAAAATTAGTCAAGTTGTTATTGTTCACTATACTGAAATGTATTCGATTTGAGTTTACCTATACTTTATATTCCGTGTGAATTATAAAAGAACGATAGTCAAAACAAATCCAAGATAAACTCAGGTCGGAGCAAACAAACGTAGTTAGAGCTAATGTCGTCGTGTGGCTGTCAGTCGATGGTTGCAGCGCGCGACTGCAGTCCGTAGCTAGTCCGCGTCCTTCGATTTCCAAAACCGCGGGAAACTCGATCCACGCGCGGAGTACGAGGAATCCAATTCCCATCACCTCCACGCCATGTCATGCCGCTCACGGACGCGCGTAATCGTACCGCTGTAGGCCCCAGAATTCCGATGCGAACTTGAGAGACGCCGACGGCGCATTAATTCGGACGTCGTCGCCGAACGCTTGCGACGCTTACGGGCGTGCGTGAACCCTCCCCGCCCCCCCGAGCCCCTCCACCTCCTCGTGTTCCCGCGTAACCGTGCTCTCACCGCAGGTGGCGAGGAGTGGCCCAGCACGCCGCCCCCGCTCAACAACAACACGACGCACCACAACAACAACGGGCCGATCCCGCTGCCGCTGCCGCCGCCGAGCCCCTTCCGCTTCGAGGACCACCGCCCCTACCGGTTCGCGGAGGACATGGGGCCTCTCCCGCCCGGCGCGCTTGTCGGCCGCCTCGGCGACTCCCTCATCCCCAAGGGCGACCCCATGGAAGCCCGGCTGCAAGAGATGCTGCGATACAATATGGACAAATACGCCAACACGAACCTCGACACGTTGCACATCAGCCGAAGAGTGCGGGAGCTGCTATCGGTGCACAACATCGGACAGAGGCTATTCGCCAAGTACGTGTTGGGCCTGTCGCAAGGGACCGTGTCGGAGCTGCTCTCGAAACCGAAGCCCTGGGACAAGCTGACGGAGAAAGGCCGGGACTCGTATAGAAAGATGCACGCGTGGGCGTGCGACGAGGCGGCCGTCATGCTCCTGAAGTCACTAATACCCAAAAAAGGTATCTATCACGATCACATTCGCTTTTAGAATGAACTCCTACCTCCACTATCTTTGTGATTTCACAGAAAAACGATCAGTCTGGACGTTTGCATAGATCCCGCCCGATAGGACGAAATAAATTTATTATCTTTTGCAAAGGACTGCTCAATGCGAACTATAAAGTCCTCGGTAATGGCCGTTACGAAAACGCTTTTATTATTCCAACTTCACCAGATCCGCAGGACATTAACCCGTGAGTCATCGCTCTAGACTACGGGAAATCTATTTCAGTCTATCATAAAAATCATTTATCTTGCATATGCAAGAAGTGAGTGAGCACCTCTAGGTGCTCGCTACGCTAATAGCCGGCTAAGTTGCAAAAACTGTTGTTTGGGCGGATAATTGAAGTGAAATTACAAGGATCGTTTGGTAGCATTCATTCCGCATGTTTGACGCCGGAACGTAACGTTCCATCAATTTCTCCCCTTAAGTCAATCTTCCGAACGGTTTGCGTTACCCTTTATCAGTGCTTGTCGAGTCTATAGGCACCATCAATCATGAGAGGAATCCAGCGATAGACGCGACCCGAGGCGATTAACCGCCAACAAAAGATATTTTTGGTCATACAACTTTAATCGAGGTACCTACTCGCTTCGAGTTTTGTATCACAGATCAGTCATGTTCGTGTTTTCCTCACGAAGTGATTGGCCAATCGCACGAGTTACATAACAAACGCTTTCATTAACCTAGGGTTGCCTTCGTAGGGTACGAAGGATTCGGGTGTTACTAATACAATTATTACCTGTAGTTACATTATTTTCACTCAACTCAAGCTGTAAGCCCGAATCCTTGTTCACAATTGGCACAACTTGGCGACATTGCGTTTCAAAATTGAGCGAAACGGCAGCCCTAGTCCGCACTTTTTTGTTTCTAACTATTTTATTATTATTTTCTCCTGTTTTTCTCCTTTACCAACCATCCATACCTTATCCATCCCGTAGAATGTTCCCGCGTTCCCCTCCCCCGGGGGGGTGGGTAGATGCGACATGGTCAAGCTCCTCCCAGACTTCGCGACTTCGATTTATAGTTTTAATACGTGTCGTTTTTGTTAATGCAACCGCCATTTTGTTTTAGTTTTGAAATTCGAATTGCAGTTCGAGCGTTCGGTGTTACGATTTTTCGTGGACTTCCGTCGAACAATTTGTTAAATTAATGCTTTTCGAAATTTGAATTTGAACTTGAATTTGAATTTGAATTTTGAATTTGAATTTGAACTTGAAAAACTTGAATTCAAAGACCGACTTTACAAACTCATTACCGACATGTTTACTCTCAATGCACTCAAAAAAGAGAATTTACATGAACGATAAGCGAACTGCGTCATAAAAATACTTTAGTTGTAAGAAAACAAATAAGTATTACCTTTTTACATACGGCACATACCGACAAAATTTTAAATAGGTATCATTTTGTTTAAAATGGCAATTTCAGAACATAATCCTCTCAATATTTAATCCTTGAATTTTATTTTACTGTTTTATTACGATTGTAAAGACGTATTTTATTTTTTACAAGCCCAATGGCGCTACAATCATGAAGATTGTACTACCAATGTAATCACTCATATCTGCAATTTTTATATCTTTACGACTATAGATAATATTAAGCGGGTAAGTATTTAAGTATTGAGTTATTACGTCTTCAATTTATTCAAACTCTTATACCTATATTATGTTTAATGAATAACACAATAAACTCAATTTTGTGTTAAACCCACACCAAAAAAATACGGACAAATGTTATGCACTGAATGGTAATAAATAGACTGTATTTTTTTTAAATCCTGCAGTCTACCTGTATATAAGTACCTATATGCAAAGACAGACAAGTAAATGGATATCGCACAGCATGCCTCTGGATTTATTATCCCTAATCTTAGGTATTCGGAAACTGATTCTCTCAATGAGAACAAATTTTGGTGAAAATAAAAGTTTACTGGAAATTTTGGAGCCACATTTGAAGCAAGTATACAGCGGCACGAACAGCCATGAGAACTGCTGTTCCATTAATCGACAACCCATTTCTATACCACTGCTGGGAATGAGTTATCAGAATGGTTATCAGAATAAGTAGAATTTAAGCTGTGATCCACCATGCTTGACAAATCCGTTCGCTATAGGTATACATCTATTGTATATTTTTGAAAATTTCTGATATATCTTATATTTTACAATGTTTTTCTTCAGCGCATATTCAGTAGTTTGAACCCAGAAGCTAAGACGAAAATCTAAACTAGTAGACTATCACTATTAGACAACAACTTATGAAATAGAGAAAAAAATATAACAAAAATCTGTTTTCATACGTCTTCATAAACAAGTGGGGCAATTTGGGTCACGGACGTCAGAAAGGGTCAAATACAATACGAGTCTTCGTCTTAACGCTACCTACACTTATTTCTAGACTTTTCTCTAAAATAAACTTTGAAGTATTGCCCCTTCAGTTACGTTTGTTTGTGTTTGGTTATATGTAGCTTTGATTCTGGTTATAGTACTTTTCTATACGTAAATTCAATAATAGAACATAACAATTAAATAATTATACTATTTATTATTCAAGATGATTGTAGGTATGTTTTTATTTAATATACATGAGGCAGACGTCAGCGCAATTACGAACCTATCACAAAATTAAAAAATAAAAAGATAATTTACGCGGCAATTAAAAAACGTAAAGCAGGAAACACATTAACGACAAATCGTGTATAAATTTACCAAAGACAATAGACGCGTGTCCCTTGTTGCGTCGAAGGGATGGACTCGAATAGATCGAAAGCGAGATAATTCAAAAGGGACGCATTTTTCTTATTTCAAAACGAAATTAACATTATTGTTCGGACATAAGATGGCATCGATGAAATTAATGTCTTCATTTGGCGCGAAATTGGGTTCCGTTCCATTTTGTTCTGTTCGAAGTGATTAAACGCACCCTCGTTTGTTATTCTTTTCATATCTCCCCGAATACATTTTTCTTACTTTTTATGTTTTACCAAAGAAATATTTTTATCTGTTTGACAAGTTCATGCCATTATTTAAACTATAGGTACATTGTAGGTAATTATGTTATAATAGATCAAATACGATAAGTAGGTAAATGATCTCAAATAAAGTTACTAAAAATCGAAAACAATTTTTGGAAACATTTTACAGACTTGGATTCTGCTTCTTTTGGCCTATCTTTATGATCACTCGCCAACATGGCGGAAAACGTCAGATATATTATTTTTTATTATAGACGTTATTTCAAACTTTCCCTAATTTTTGACTAATCAAAACTTGGAAAGCAATCAGGTGCGTGACACGCTTCCAGTCGCGTGGGAAGACGCTCTTCCGTGGTGTTGCCGCACGCATTGTCCAATACGCTGTTATTATGGCAACACTGGCCATTGATTAACGGGACCGCTACTTTCTTTGTTTTTGTCGTGCTGCCAGTTTGAAAATTTATCGTTACATATTTTTTTAAGTAGTTGTATCCCAATTAGTAACTACTGGAAAATTACAAAGTGCAAAGCATTGTACAGAGGACTTCAAGCAATTCCCGTCCCACTTCTGGGCAACAAACTTCTTATAAATACTAAAAACTTTAGCCGTGTGTCAACCACATTGATCAAGTCCGCATTGGTAGACTTTTCATGCCTTTGAGCCATTATAAACACAATCTGTCACGCATGTTTTCTCACGAGCTTCGAAGTAAAGGACTCCAAACCATTTCAAGCACCCCGGTTCAAAGACCCAGTAATCGGACTGCCATAACCACTAACAGTTAAATTAGAAATACTAGTTATCCATGTACCGCATGTCTTTCGCTAATACCTCATTGAAACGTGGCTATTAGGGAGGCCTGGCATTACGGCTGTTAGCGTTTCCCTATTTCCCACGCCGTACAGTTGTCCTGCCTTGCACAACTCTTTGTCTCGCGTTCTCACGTTTATGGGTTTCACTGCGGTGTAATCACAAGGAAGTCAGTCGGTTTGCATATAAGTACTTATACTTCGTAAGCTTTTGTCCCACTGCTGGGCATATATCCCTCACACTAAGGATTCAGGCCATAATCCAAGTGAGAATTGGTATACATAACACACATAGTGTTTTTTTTTCTCTCTGTCTCTTATTTTATTTCGAAATACTTGGATACTGAAATTTATTTAATAAGTAGAATTTTTTATAATATCTTCCACCCTTAAATCACTTAAATGTACACATGTGTTATAGACATGCTAAGATCAATCATATACAACCAAATAAAAATAGTGCCAATTTTTACACGAAATGAGTAACTTTCTGGCCAGGGATCGAACTCGTTCAGTTTTAAAATATTAGAAGTAAAACTAATATTATAAATAACATTTCTATAAAAAGGTACTTAGTACCACCTCATGGCATAGCTGTTCATTAGGAGAAAAAAAACTAATTGTCTATGCGCGCACAGATTACATAAAGCGAGCAATAAAATCAATTACAGTACGCCGCCCATACTATTTGTAATAGAGCCGAACGCAAAAAATACAAAAAAGCCATTTCATAATTAACTGAAGGCGGGAATCGGCGTTTACCGTTCGTCTATTAGTTTTTTCCCTGTTATGCTACGTAGGCTTCACAGGGCTATTAGGAAATAATGATAAGGTTTCACGGCTGTTATGGTTAATTTCTATTACTTGTCATTAGGTTTTTCATTGAGGATTTTAAATTTAGAACGTAGTGTACACAGCCATGTTTATATTACTTCAAAACAGGCTACATGATTTCGAAAAAGGAAATTCTCAATTTCAATTTTCTTTTTCATGTACACATAGTGAATATGAACAGATCGCTTTTTTAATATTTCCGTGAGCAGTTTTTAAAATTTGTCTGTTTTACAAATAGAAATACAAAATTGTAATGGACCATGGACCATCTGTTTAAGTCGTTATTATAAAAAAACCGTTATTATAAAACCAGGCAGCGAAAATTTGCCTAAGCAAATGTTTAATATGTAGACACGTACTGTCAACGAGCATTCACATTTTTTAACTAAAATCAGGCACATTGACGATGTCTCAATAGTTGTTCGCATGCTATTTGAATTGTTAATTTGATGACCGAATCGGTACATAAAAGGCCCGCGAATCGTGACCGGGGAAAACAATCTACACATTTGTTTTTTTACAAATACGCCACTAATAGATTATTTTAAATTACACCACTCACAGAAGCTTCTAGAAAGATTCGTTCGTATTCAATTGTTCTGCTAACTGTACACAGTCTGTGCGATAGGTCACGAACAAATTAAAACTATAAATCGTGAACAAGAACCTCACGTTCGAAATCGAACGCATTTCCATAAACAAAACATTCGTTAAAAAAACAATAACAAAATTAAAGGTTAAACACAGTAGCGGCGCGGCGCAAAAAATAATTTACTAATACTATAAATTAGTACGTGCCACTGTAGACATTTAATAAATGTAAGAAAACGAAAGGTTTGAGTAAGCTGCATTTTTTTAGACCAAGACGTATGTTCCGAACAGCCAACGTCCGTTGAGTGCATAGTGAAAAAAGTTCGTTATTCAAAATTCAACTTACTTTCTTTTTAAATTAACGATCGTAAGAACACATCGCCAGTGTCCGTTGTAAATTTTAATTTTAAAAACCGATATCTCGTGACTGTGTTCAATTTCCGAACGGCCGACAAATAAATCGGTTACCTATCAACGTATATCAAATGATGAACATTGAAAGATAGCAAAACCCGCTTTTTTCACGCCAACTAAGCTTCGGTGTAAGTAACCGAGAATTATTTATTCACTTAATCCTTCGGTCCAATTAAGTGTAGTTATGGTAGTTGTAATTATTGTTCTTATTACTGGCAACACGGTTCAGTGATGGAATGGTTCTGCTACTTTCGTTTTGCGCTCGAATAAACCAATAATTTGTTTAAATTCGCTCTTATTTCTTTTGCTTTAAGCGTTGAAACGTTTCTAATTGAAGTAGCGCGCAGTGGGACAAGTCTCTAATTCGAAAAGACAGCCAGAGCACTCGGAGAAACAAAAACCTATTCGCTATTGCAATTCAAATAACTAGATTTAGAAAAGACGGAGTAGATAGATGGCAGCACAATTCTGTCACTGTATTAACTTGGTTATATAAGTAGGTTATGCATTTTAAATGTTTGTCTAATATTTTCAAAATTTGTCAATTTCTTAAGTATTATATCTGAAACATGCACGAGGTATCAGCGTGGATGATATCGAGAAAACAAATTAAATGCAAATAAATTAAATCTCAACTTGGGACAATTTTGCGTATTTAGAAAATTCTCGGTCAAACAGTAAAGCGATTTGCGAAGATTAAAAGTAGGGAACACGAACAGGTCTGGATAGTCTAAATTCGAATTGTAAGCGAGTGAGGGCTTTAACGGCAATATTTGGACAAAGTTCGGCTCTCGAGAGCGGTTGGAGCGTAGCGTGAAAATCTATTTTCAATGGCCACTATCGGGCAGCGCAGGACACCGCCAAAGGCTTTACGCCTGAAGTTGCCCGATGCTCCTTTACTGCTCCCCTTGTACTCGGTTTAGCGCTAAGCAAATTTTAATATTCAATTGGGCTTTTGTCCGTTTTGAAATTGCTAGAAAATTGCGTGCAACGGAACGTAACGGTTACAGATTCATTATTGTATTAGCTAGCTTTGTCATTGTCTATGGTTTGCATTTAATTGTGCACACGTTAATAGACAATAGTTGATATTTAGCACAGATTGATGATTTGTGTTTAATTCATGGAACAGATAATCCTTTGTTCTGTCAATCTAACAGTGATTGATTACCGCCAAAACCCACAAAAACTGAAGTCACGCGACCAGCGGTCAAATGAATTATTCGTAGTTTGACCTCTGTCAATCAATTTGCTAGATAAAAGTGGCGTCACTAAGCCAGACAAGCATCAATAAGCTTTGAAATCTTTATAAAAACTTATTTTACAAATTGTTTTGGTACGAATACAACATTTAAGCTCTCCTATCTTTTAACAGCATACCTACGTATGAATAAAAAAGTGCTGTTTATACAAAAAATCTTGGACGTTACTGAATTAACTTGGCTAAAAAGGGAAGGAATCCAGGCCAAAATACCACGATAAAAAAGTACTTTTAGATCCACAAAGGTATACTAAATCAAGTCAAGCAATGAATATGACGACAGTAGCTACGTAGATCCAGCAGGCTCTAACTCAGAAAACCACATGCACTACGTCGGCAGGTCGACTGTCATGAAAGTTTAGCGCGAAGTTAGAACCACCAACTTCAAGTGTATTAACTGTACCATCAAACACAAATGGACGAAGATAGCTCAACTGCAACTTCTGTGCTGGAAGGGAATTTGAATTGAATAACACTTCCAATCGCTACTTCCAAATTTTATTTAGAACTAGAAAAACATAACTAAAAGACAACATACAAACTACTATTAAATGAGCCTGTAAAGTAATTGAATATCTTCTCCTACTCCTGGTAGTATCTACTCCTGGTCGATCCGCTTGAAAAACTTTAATTTTAGGATAGACACCAATAAAAGATGATTCTGTCCTATTCATAAGTACATCTTTATTATTAGCTCATTATTGTCCCATTGATGGGCAAGGTCTCCTTAAACCAGTTTCAAAAAATCAATTCGTCGTACTTAGGATTTTAATCACGAACCCCTAGAGTGATACATCGAAATTATTAAGCTATCATTGTTTCCATAACAATACATTAGCTACCTCGACCCAAACAAAAAATAGCTCAATTAAAGATCGAAATAATCCTTCTTATTTGTAAAATGCAAGAGTGTCGTCTAAGTAACAGTTTTGAAAGTAAAAACTCAAGACATGTGTTGTCAGTTTTTCAACGATAAATTAGTTTTTTAAACACGCAAAGGCAACTAGACCATACAATCTTGTTGTCTTACTGGCAACACCGGCGTCTTTGCACGTAGTTTTTCAACAAAAAGGCAAAATGTAATTTCAAAACAAAAACATACTGTTTACAGATATTAATAATTAAAAGTCTAACAAGTGTAGATGCGTACTTTGATAGCTCTAAGATTAGCTTGAGGCTTAATTGCACATTTCCTTTGTTTTTACAAGATTGACATTTAAAGACAAAGTTTGTTTTTTGTAAAAAAAATAAAGCTTGCCATTTACAACTGTCAAAAACAGATTATAATTTAAATTTAGAAACGTACTAAAATCCCGATAACTATTGTTTTGAAGGCAATTAAAACAAAACATTTTAGTACTTAAGTAGGTGTATTTACACAAATACAAATTAATAATCTAATACAGAAAATTGCAACATTGTTTTAGAGATGCATTATTGTAATATGTGCGGAAAATTTACGGTATAACACTTATTTTGTGTCGAAAACAAATAAAGTTTCGCCACAAGGGGTGTGCGCCGCACGAGCTGCGAAAGGTTCGATATATCATAAATTACAAACTTTACAGCAACCGGATAATCACCTAATGATTATTCGATGAAGCCTTTGGGAGTTGAACTCGATTATAGAGGTTTTGTATTCGATGTTTTTGATATTTAACTTGTGTTGTTCGTGTAAAAGCGGTTGCTTATTAATTGACGTTTATTTAAAGAAATTTAAAAAAAAACATACCAAATTAAAAATAAATGTAGGTTATAAAAAATAAAATACTAAAACTAACTCCGTGTATTTAATCGAGGCAATTTAAATTACTTTCTATATAATAATAATAACGTTTACTTTTGATATAAATTTATATATTTTTGTTTGCAAATTCTTGAACACGCTTTCGTAAGTTTTAAAGACAAGTTACGCCATCTATCTGTAAGTAGCGAAAGGACGAAATATGTTGAGGCTCTAATGCAATGCAACGCGGGCTAACACTGCATGCGCGATCCTGTCGCAAACGAAGCTTACACGCCAACAATTATGAAATTACAATGACTGAGACAGACATTTAATTTACTGCGCAATTATTACCGAGTACCTACTACAAAAGACATTTCGAGCAAAAACGCCCCCGCCGGCAGCCACTTAGAAAGCGCCTTTGAAAAACTAAATAGCCGTTTAAAGAGCGTTTATGCTGAAATAACTCGAAAAAAGTTTAGCGGAAAAAGTTCGGTATGCGAGCAACAATGTACGCGTAACGCCATCTGTTGGCGAGTAGCGGCGAGCGCGTAGGGGTCAAGAAATTATTTCGCCAAGAATGCCCGCCGTCCCGCGGCCGCTTTGATGGCTTCCGACGAAGCAATCAGACCTCTTTACGGGCATATTTATGATTATAATACCGTGTCTCATTATATACTTTATGATTTTATACCTAACTGACTGTCCGGGATAATAGCGGCGAAGTAATTGTTACGGCTATTCGCATAAACGACTCGAACGGAGAGAGACGACACCTTCAGACGCATGCCATCCCTTTCGCACGTATCCTTCTTTTGTTTGTTTACAATGTCTGTGTATTGCATTATTAATTATCGTTTTTAACAACATTTTACACCGGTTCGCTTTAATCAGTACGATTGAATGTCATCGCTTCGTAATTAATACGGCCATTCGTTTACTTTATGACTTGTTACTTTACCGTCTGTTATTTAATTCTAATTGCATAAAATATATAAAAAAATAATTTAATGAGCAACGGGTACCACACTCCATTAAGGATTATAATAACTGTATGACATTAAATAATAAAAACGGAGTTGTACTAACAAAGATAAAAAACCACGTATTACCGTAAAATGATAAGCACTAAAATCTTTATGACATGTTCCTTGAGATTTCTTTTACCTAGCTCAACATCTAGTTTTGTAGTCATTTCTTCTTGATATTAGTATGAATTGACTTTACAGTTTTCAAGAGGAGAAAGGTACAGGAAGTCCTTAATTTTTTTTTACTTTTACTGAGTTGCACTCCAGGGTTACAAACAAGCAATTAAACGAACAAATTTCAAAAATAGATCTGACTCCGAATAGTGTCCAACCAAATAAAACGCTTCTACTATACAAATACAAGGAATCATTTCATTCGTTTCCCCATTTGCATTGCATTGTTACCAACATAACGAGCAACAACTGTCCTGAACTCTTGCATTATAGCCCACTACGTCTATTAAGCTGGATATCTTTGGATCACCCACGGCCAGTCATTGGGACGATTCCGCCGGAACATTACACGTTCCAACAGCAGTACACAAATAAAACAATTAATTAATTTACCCGATGTGCGGATTTAAACGCCATCCTTGCAACGTTAGATTGAGTTTTGTTAGGGCTTCCATTTTCAAATGAAAAGATTTTTCGATATTAATGTAATCTTTAATATTTCATCGCTTCTGAAATATACCTACTTACATCCGTTGTGTACGTACAAATAATAAAAATGATTAAGAATCGTATACAAGTATTTTTAATTACACTACTTTTAAAACGAGCTGTAGTCTATTATAAAAAAAAATATTTAAATATATTTCACAGACCTTCTGTAAAACCAAAGGTGTAGATAATAAAAATTATCAACGGTGAAACTTGCGAACAGTGGAAACGACAAGCCGAGTTTGAGTTTCTTATTTTTAAAACATTCTACGACTGTGATGATTTACACGGGCGATAATTTGTAGAAAAATATTTATAATTTTAGCGGACTCTTACAAATTGGCCGTGTGCGAACCCACAGTGCACAGGTGGAGTACTATCTTGACAGATCAAAATGTTAATGTTGGTAACCCTGAAACACACAGATACAGATAAAAGGCGTTGTCCAGCGCACATTTAAATACGCACACTTTAAAATAAATTTATTATCGCGCACTAGATGCAAGATGAGTTGATTGCGATTATTTAGCACTATCTTATTTTAGTCGAGGCTATTAAACTGTAATTGTGCTAAGGACATAATTGTACTTCGAAGAATTTTGGCATCGTGTATGAATGACTTTCGATTTAATCGTTTTTGTGGTTTACCTCTTTGTTTTATCATGATCTATTAGTCAATAGCATTGATACACGGCCACGATGAAGCAGGAAAATAGACAATTTGAAAAACAACGACATCTAAACAGCAACACGAATTCACTACTCCACATACATTTGTAACACAACAAACACAAGTCAACAATAGTAGGATAAAGTGGCCTAAAACCAAATAGGTCTTATAACGCACCAAGACCAATAAAGCCGACCACTCATTGCCCGACAATCGAGTTGCAATTATTAGAATAAACCCGCGTCCACACCGCCAACCGTCACATAAAAACATCCAAACGCCCACACCATTCGATTTTCAAACAAACAATCGTTTACGAACCGAAGTATGCGACGCATTTGCAAATGCCGTCTTAAATCGGAGCAGAACACTCGATATTTTGCCAAATAAATCACGAGTGATGCGTATCCGCGCGGAGCACATGCATTATGTTTGTCCACACAATTTGTACGGTACAATTATAAAAAAATGTCAACAATCAGTCCAAAAATATACGATCGCTGTTCGGTCCAATATTAAAGTGTGGCTCATCATCCAAAAGTTATAATTTAGGTTAATATGTACCTACCTTATGCAGTAGATATTATACCTACAATAAAATATTCATATTTTGTAAGTACCCAATCCTAAAAATATAATTTTGTTCGTTCCACATTCTCTCTATTGTTACTTTCCTTGAAAATGTTAAATAAGTTCTTCTCTTTGGCCTAACACAGACAAAAAATGCAATAATAGCAGAAATGACACAAAAATGGCGACACATACTCAGAATCCCGCCAATTTGAGTCAGTCCGAGTCTACATTTTATAGGAAATAAAGTGCATCCCTACATATTATTCGTCGTAATTAATTACATACGTACCTTCAGCGAAAGCGGAACATAATTCACAGTTCTGTCTCGCAAGATGGGCTGTTTAACTTGTCAGTTAGATGCGATTTGTGAGCGTCCATTTTACATCTTTGCTCCCTGTCTTGCATAATTAGTAAGGATTAATGTGAGGCTATGAATGACTTGTTGTTGCACGTTAAATTAGGGTCAATTCAGAAAACTCGTAAATGAACTCAGGAGACTTTATGTGACCGTAAAATTGCAAATTACCCTCCCCGCCCGTTTGTGTTATCTGCATATCGGTTATTGTTTGCCTGTAACGGCCATAGATGATAAATTTTATGACGCTAAAACGTATTAAAAATGTATGAGTATGCGACAGAAGAAATAGCCAGTGAATTTCACTTGTATAATTGTATATTTTCAAGAACCACTTATTCAAAAAAAGTAATTGACACATAATATCGCGCTTTAACAAACTCTACAGATTATAAATCCATATTTAATCGGTAATGGACAATTGCAGACTATATCGAGCGCGTCGCGTGCTTACCCGCAATCAATCGCCATTATAATCAATAACATGCCGTGCAAATCAATGCACTAATGACACGTCATGGAGCCCGTGAAAAATTGTCAACCGGTAAATTATACACAAACTAACATTTACAATTTTTTATCGCGGACCACTAGACCGAGTATTTAGAGCTTTTATTTCCCCGTTGATAATTAAACAGATAATAAAGCAATGCAATTTTCGAATCGAACAAGGGGTATTTTCGATTATGAATTCGAAGTACCAAGTTTATTTAAATTGTTATTTGTTGAATCTTTGTAAAGGTCCAGTGGCAGAATTCTTCGCGGATCTACCTGGGTTCAAGAGTTTGTTAAGTTTAAGTAAATCTAACTCATTTAGCTGAAATGCTATTACAATCTACTCAATCCTATTACAAGAAGATATAGACTAAGCCATTAAAATTTATTTAAAAAAATAACGAACGTTGACGTGATGATGACTGATGATTTACTTGAAACTATCTGCTAAAATTATGGACTGTTCGCAACGATTACCCAACACCAGTATTATTAAAAAAAAATGCAAAACGCGGCAAATCGCCTCAATTTTGACTTTCGAATTTCAACTCATTTCTCTTGACGTCAAAAAATTGTAGTGTAGCCAGTACCCGTTAGTTACCCCTCTAAATCAATTACGTTCCACACAAAGACTGCAGACGATCAGGTGCGACTAACTGCATTACGTACGTGCAGTTCGTGCGAAATTCGTTTATTTCGTTAAAAAACTTTGCTATCGTTAAAAGTTATGCGAATAAGCCCCTACGGACCGATACTAGTGCCGAATTTATATCCCATCTCTATTTAGGGCTGAAATTCTGTGGTTCCAAATCAAAAGAATGTTTTAGTTTTAGGCTATCGTTTTAAAACATTTAATTCGAAATGTAACTGAATTTCAAAGATTTACTAACAATTATATATAAGTATCTACTTACAATAGTATTAAGTAAAATTATTATTTTGTAAAAAATATTATTGTCGTTAATCATTGGAACCTATTCAAAATTCATAGCGATAATAAAATTTAAAAAATTGCACAAGAAACTAAATGCATAATCAATATATTTAAATTCCTAATTAAACAAAATAACTTAATTATAAAAGTAGATGAAAAATCAAATTTTGAATCTTGGTCGAAGTTGCATTTAGAATTTCACTATAAATATGAAGCCATACTTGCACGAAGCTGCAAATTGATTATCGAATTTAGTTACAAACTACCGCGTTTGGCCGACATGACGTTTTTACCTCCGCGGGGACTTTCGGCGACGTGTGCGGCAACCCAGGTATAAATTGTACCAGTGTTACCTTGTTCACTAACAGAGTTTGCTATTGTATAAAATAAATAAATAGTCAGTTATTTTTTTATACTTCCCATTCTTTTGATCAAAACTCGGTACGTACTTACTTTACCTCAGTTGCTAGGTTATTCTCGGACATCATTTACCAAATAAATAATTATTTGTATAAAATAAAAATAAAATTGGTACCTACGAATTTTGTGTGAAATTAATTATTTGTTCTAACTATATTTACTATGTACGTCATGTGATCGAAAGAAAGCCATAATTTATATTTAGCTTCATTATTCTATTCATATCACATTATGTACGGAATAAAAGGTAAAAAGAAACATTCATTCACATTTTGATAAACATCTAAACATGCCGGTACCCGGTTGCTCAACCGTTCCAAACCAAACAATAAATTTTACAATGTACGTAGGCATATTCGTGAAAAAATAACTAATCCAAGCCACATTATATGGATTTAGATGTAAAAGTATCATAATATGAGTACCATCAAAACGCGATTGAATTGGAAGAGCATTCCTTCCTGTCGAAACCCTCAATTACGTCTCACGCACGAGATACAGAGCTGTATCGAGGGCTAGTGGCATTCGGTAGCGGTTGTTTATCGCAGCAAAGTTCCCTGCGAACATCGCGGCGATCAGTCGGCTCTCGGTGGAATCAATCGTGGTCGCTGCCCCCGCTGATTGCCATCTAGCACGCGAGGCGGATCGCCCCCGTCCCACGCACGCCACACAACCGAACCCGAACTTTGTCCGAACAAAAGAAATTCCTACTCCATCGAACGTAACGCTTAATACCGTCGTAACTCATGGGAAAGGCCGCTGGAATTGAGTGAATTATTGACAGAGATACACTTTTTTACTTAATGAGCCTAGACACATTCTCGCTCGAAGCATTCCATAGATCTACTAGAACTTAGACAAAGTAATGTATACACATTCTTTACACAATAAAATAGGATTTTCCTGAGTGTCGTCTACGTGAAGCTGACTAATTGGCAATTATATAGGGCAGAGCAGTGCAGAAGCGTGAAACATGTACGGCATTCCTACGCGGTGGATCTCATTTGTACATTTCATTGCTGCAACACTTAGCACCTAATTTTAAACAGAAGCCACATTTTATGCAACAATTTCTTTGCATCGTATTAACAATTCAAATGCGGGCATTTTTTTCGTTCCCCGCAACACTTTCGACCGGCCCTGACGTCCGCCTCCGCGGACGACTCAAATGCAAATGAGCATCGATTCGCGGTGTGACGTCTAAGGCGCACTCTCACCCCTTCCTTTCCGACTACCCGCCTTGATTTACAATACCGGATACGCATTCCCCATTCGCCACCGAACTATATGTGTGCCGAGTAAATTACTAACGTGTTTTTTTCACTGTCACAGTGACACGATAATTTAGAGCGCCTTTACTTTTCAAAGGCTTTGAATATTCATATGGCATAAGCAATCAATAACAGCTATAAAGGTATAGTTTTCGCGTGCACGCACGCGATACGGTGTCGCATAAACAAATAATTTTTCCGCTATTATTATGATTATGGGACGGCTTAACGGCAAGGATAATAGGTACGTAGATACTCCGCCGATAGCCGCATCTGTGACAAAAATGGATAAGCGATGTTTTGTTCTTCAAGTACTTTATGGCATTATAATGGAATATGTAACAGTTTATTTCTTGTACGTGACTGAGACTCAATAAATAAGACTTCCGTGACCGGACGACGTTAATTGAGTACCATTTTTTCTTTGAATATCCATCAAAAGTACACGTAATGGCCACGATGAGAAGTGATATATCGTTACACTTTATGGTTTTTAGATAACAAAAATGAGGTGCGATCAATAGAGCGCGAGCCGCCATCTTGTTGTGCTTGACATTGTACAAGATGGAGTTAAACGGCGAATTTATCAAGCGCAGTTTTTAAAGATTTTCCTAAGCACGTTTTGGTAATTGTTGTCGCACCGCACGCGGAATAACAAAACGGCAGCTAGAAGATCAAAGGCATTAATAGACGTGTGTTGAAATTTATCGATGGACGCTGTATCGACTGAATAAACTAATTGGTTATCGCCGTCTGAGGCCCCGCGGCACACGACCAAAATTTTAATCTCGAAACGGTGGATAAATTGGAATAACTGATTAGTTTAAACGCCAAACAAGGGCCGTGACCTCAGTGGATTTAACGCTGTCTTATATGCAATATAAATCCGATACTATGAACTTAAAATTGATTGTCATGAAATCAATATTTTTATAAACATATGACAGATGTAGATATTTCGCTTCCTACAAAATGCCACCAAGGCAGTGTCTCATAACGCGTCCAAACGACCTGCGAACATTACAAAACAGGAGACAGCAATATATTCGAGAACGGCTCGAGTGACTCAGTAATCTAACATCTAGGTACTTGGAGGAAATGACTCCACCACTCTTGTTAACAGATTAAATCTAAACATCACGAAATGAGACGACCAATTCCGACCGGACATTTCAACTATCAGAGGTCCTGCCCAATTAGGTGTACATTAAAAATAAAGTAATTACGTACACGAATCACGTATATAGAGTTATTGTCTAACATTTATGACTCGAAAACTGAATATTATGGTCATACAGATGTTATCTGATCCGAGACGGGCGGTTTACAAAATTTATTTCGCTCACGTTCTCAGTCATAAGTCGTTAAGACCGATTTCACAAAAAACCGCGTATATATATATACATAGCAATTACATACAAACTAATAATTGTAATGATTATTACATAAATCAATATCATAATCGCTA
>DWNR01000617.1:0-18589 GCA_018250455.1 Polygonus leo | reverse complement strand
ACATACAAAAAAAAACAAAAAAAAAACATACGGTACGAATTGATAACCTCTTCTTTTTGAAGTCGGTTAAAAAAAGACACGAAAATCATGGGCATCGTGCTTTCATTTGTATGATGATCATTACGTTTACATAATTAGATACGGCTACTTGATTTCTATACCTACTTTTTGCTGCAAAGGTCTGCTTTTTCATAACTAACATTAAATAACCAACGAGTGAATTATTTAGACAAATACTTTTACTTTTAGCATCTCCTTTAACTTTTTATATAAACAGCTTGATATTGTAATTTTATTTTCACGGAGTGCTTCGTTTTCAGTTTGTGATAAATCAATTTACGCGAGCTCTTAAAATTATTGATATTGTTGATCATAACATTGAACTATTTTTAATTCGACTGGAGCTTCAGCGACGCTAGTTATTCTTACAATTCTTATAATATATATTTTTATTAGTGTTATTTAGTTACAGTAATCTGATTTGAATCATGTAGCACCAGATATAGCTAAACATCTATATCTGAGGTATTTTAACTTATGCATTTAGCATAAAGACATTTAGGAGTGGAATTTGTACAGTAAAGTGACCACATATTCAAATAACTCCTATAAGCACTCTCATTCGCTGCTTTAACAAAAAAAAATCTAGGTCGCTACCTAAGAACGATCTGTAGGGAGTCGGTAGCCTAGTGGTTAAGATTCTGCGTAACACGCAGGTTACGCTAGGGGTCTGGGATTGAATCCTACGCACGCACGTCTAATTTTTCAATATTACGTGTGATTAGTCTTCTTTTATTTTATTGTGGTGGAAAACATCGTTAAAAAATATATAGGTTTCCATCAAAAAAAATCTACGTAAATGAAAAAAAACATTTTAAAATCACAAGTAAACGGAGTAAACTTTGGCCTGAATCCTTTTCATTCTGAGAGTAAATACTGTTCATCTGTAAATATTATGGAGTAAATAATAAATTAGAAAAAAAAATACATAAGGTGATTAACGGAACGCGAAAAAGTAGCCTATCTTACGTCAAAAACAGATGATTGTCAGTTGTCAGTTGAACCTCAACATGCATTATTTTAAAAACAATTAATTTTTAACATGAGTTTTAATCGTTAAACACAATGATGCAGTATAAGATTATCAATGTAACAAAGAAAACAAGTTAGTTTACGTCACATAAGGATATCTAATATACTTTAAGAATGTAGTGTTTGGACTACCTTTTATCATACCTGACCCGCATCTAAAGTAATGGTGCAAAATGTAAATTATAGGGTACACGGTTTGACCATTGGTAGGGCTAATGTGTTATGACGTGATTCCATAGTTATTTCTAGCGAGGTCGATACTAAAGTACGTAAAATAGAGGTACTGCTGAGTAGTCTTAGTTTGTTTGTGTTCAAATTTAGAACGTGTTATAGATTCATGTGTTGTCTTTAACTGTGTTCTATAATTTGTTTTAGCTGTTATAATGAGTGACAATACTTCAGCTCAGAAAGTTATTTTGGAGAATTGGATGGCAGACTTACCAGAGCCTTTGAAAAACATTCCCATAATATATTTAGCCATACCAGGTAATTACTGCATTGTTTATATTACAAACAAATTATTATTATTTTTATTGAAAAATATTTTTTTTTTTCTGCTATTAATAGCAAATTGATATGTATTGTCTGTAGTGATATGGTTTCAGCTTCTTTAGTTGGTACTTTAGGAAATAAAACTCTATTTCCTTGAAGAAACTTTACTAAAAACCTAGCTAACTATTAATAATATAATTATATTATGTGGGTATTGTTATTTTTTAGTTTTGATAGTTCATTATTGTAACTTGCAAAAAGTTGTTTTTATGCGCAATGTACATGTCTTATAGCAAAGTGTTCCTATGGTTTTTCCCAAACCAGTTATGTATTTTACAGGAATATTGCAGAAAACTGTAGTATAAATGAAAAAACATCTAGCTTTTTATTGCTTTTGACAATCTGATTTTTAAAAGTCAGTTCTGTGCAGTATATTTTGAATAAAAACACATGACTACTAAAATCAGAGTATCAAATGAGATTTCAGTTTGTTCATCCAATAATTAAAAAGTATAATTATAATCAGAATCAATGAGAAGATTATTGTTGTGTTGTGAATACTGTTTGTGTAAAGCGCATAAGCTAAGTACCTTTGCCAAACCAAAATATCCTTGCCAAACGTTAAATTCATATTTTATAGTATGATAAATTATAAAAATTTTAGTTAAACCTATTAACAATACTTTATCTGCATGTTCCAGGTAGCCATGATTCTATGACATATGGGATCACAAGGTCAAGTGGCCTGGCACCTGACGCTGAGCCCATACTGAACCGCCTGTATCCTCTGTTCCGAGGTACGATCTTACGCTGGACCATTACGCAGACTCTAGATGCATATCAACAACTGCTCATTGGTATTAGGTATAACATTTGTTACCAATAAAAAACTCATACATACATATTAATATTTATGTTCAGTACCTGTAATTTAAAAATGATCCATACTACTTTTTCTACATAAAAGATACTTCAAAAAACATTGATATGGTACCTTACAAAAATTATACAATGTTACACTAATTGAGCGCTATTCTTTAATTTAATTTTTTCTAAACTTCCAATATCTTGATTTTCAGGTACCTTGATTTAAGATTGGCTACAAAAACTGGTGACGATAAATTTTACTTTACCCATGGTGTCTATGCAGGTGAAATTACACGGCCTTTAATGCAAGTAAAAGAATTTGTGGACAAACATCCAGGAGAGGTTAGTTATATATCATTATTTTAAAATAATATTACAAGAGAAAGAATAGGCGAAAGGAACATTTAGGAGTCTGAGTTTGTGAGCTTATCTCACTTGGATTTTTTTATGTTACACTCAAACATGGCCTAATGAATGTCATTCATCATTATTTCATATATTTAAGCTATTTTGCTCTTATACACTGACATCTAAGAACCTTGCGTATTCAAATGGTGCCAAAATAGTTGTATTGTAGGGTCTGAGTTTTGTATACAGAATATACACTTCAACCACTAAACAATAACCACAGCATTTCAGCTAGTCTTAATTAAATTGTGCTCCAGAATATATTCAGAATATTAAAATTCATCAATGAATTTATGGATACATTAAATTTATTACAGTGGAGACTTTTCTAATGCTTCCAGGTAGTGATATTGGACTTCCAACACTTCTATGGATTCACTCTCGATGACCACCATAAGTTGATGAGGTACTTGCTCAACCTGTATGGCCCTAAGCTAGTACCAAAATTGCTGGATCTGCAGAGTATTACACTCAATTCCTTGCAAAGGCTTCAACAACAGGTAAAAATGATGTATATTAGTAATAGCATATGATTTTCAGAGTATATTACAATTCATTATTACACATTATAAGATAATTTGTATGGACACATTTCACGGTAAAGCAATTTAGTACATTATAAGCAGATAAAGGAAAATGTATGAAGAAATCTGTAATGATTGTAAGATGCATAATTTCCTCATGCATACAAAACCTGTATCAGCAAAATATGACATTGCAAGTTTCCAGTTTTGCAATTTTCCAGAGTAGTATTTATGCTTTTGTGTGCTAATGCAATGGATGTTGTAAGTAAAAGGATATGGTTTTTCTATTATTTGTGCTTATGTTCTCTTGAAGAAGTAATCTGTGTTCTAACTCGAACATGATTTTTTTTTTAAATGGTCTGACAATTCATTTGGTGATAAAATATTATTACATAATAGTAACCTTCTTTATTTATATAAATTATTTATTTATTAAACCAAAATGATAACTGACTACAAATGAACAATACTGCATATTAATTTTCCATATTAAACACCATTAATTGCAAAATTAGAATGTTATAATTCACTTCACTAAAGAGAAATGAAGGTTAGGTCATGTTTGTATCTAATAAAACATTTTACGATAGAAATATTAAATAGCTATTTTGACTTTTATAGATTTTCATTTCAATGTGCATAATTTAAAATAAAATTGTTTACCTGTTTTTTTCTGATAAATACGATAAGAGCACTCTGATTATTTAGATCACTACTTTTAAATTTAAAGTAATTAATATTTTAAACGAAAACATAAACAGGTCAGAAGATCCTAAATTTCAGTTAGATTACTTGGTTCTAGCAACTTTATTACATTTTTCAGATCGTGGTAGTATACCGTCACCAGACCGTGTACGCGACGAACGAGTTCTGGCAGCCGCAGATGATGCCGTCGCCCTGGCCGCAGCAGGACAGCATCCTGGGGCTGCTCAGGTTCCTCAATAACGTCACTCGACACCCCGGCATGGGGTTCGTGCACCAGGCAGTGTTGACGCCCACTCCAGGGTTCATATTGTTTAGGTAAGCTTTATAATCGTTGAGATGAAATATTGAAATATTGAGTACTAGCTGTGCCCGCGGCTCCGCCCGCTACCCCTCCTTTTAGGGGTTGAATTTTTATGGCCTAAAACATGGCCGGGGATCGTCTCGACAGATTAGTCAAGTTGGCATCAAAATCCGTTAAGCCATTTTTTATATGATGCGCGGTCAAATAAACAGACAAACAGATAAACAGACAAACAGACAAAAAATCAAAAACTGTAGAAACGTGTTCTATTATCGATTCTAAGTATCCCCAGCCAACTTTTTTTCGAAAATATTCCATGTACAGATTTTCGACCCTCTTTAGCTTTATTATATGTATAGATAGATAGATATAGATAGATAGATATTGCGTCAAATCAATTGTTATAAGTTAATTTACTTTTGCAAGTCTTAGTTAGACTTTCATAGATTAATATTATTTTAAGAAGTCCTATACATTTGAATGTATGATGTATAGAATACGTAATTTATTTTTATACGATGTATAAAAAATAAATTATTTAGCATGTTACGTAGCGCTATTGTACGTGCTACGTTTCATTTTGTGTCTACGTTAGACTACTTACATGTTTACGAATGTGCTACGAAGTAAACAAACAGTTCTGCGTCATACATGATAAATCTATAAATCCCTATGTTGTTTGTATTGTCAATTCACAAATAAAACACCGTCAACCCCTGATTTCTTGCTAAATTTTATTTTTCATTGTGGCAATAATACAAGTTAACCTTTAATTGAAGCGGTTTTAGATCTATTACAAAAATTGTTTTACAAATAGGCCTGCAGCACCAGAATATTTGTGATTTTAACTAAACGCTGCTTTATTTTGTAAATTTCGTTGAAATCTTTCACAATTAATTCGTTTTTTGTCGAAATACGATTGCTTAACCTTACAAAAGTACTTTTTGACTAGGTATTTCAAGCCTCAACTCGTACTTATGCTGTCTATCAACTCCAACTGAAATCTGTCAATTTCCTTATTTATATTCACATCAGATATTGATAGTAAACATCAATCACGTAGGTAAAACATCCCTTATTGATTTGAGTTTGTTCACATTTTATAGCGCATGTTAGTTCTTTGATCATAATCGTTATTTAGTCATCCATGATCAATGTTTTCAACAATTTCTATAGAGAATTGCAAATGTGAACACGGTTCGTGAGGTTTCTTGTTCATTGAGTTCATTAGGCACCCAAAAATCAAGCTTTCTCATATACCTTTTACTTTTTTGAATGCTTAGAAACTGTATCATGATTAATAACAAGTTTTATAATTACAACAAGTTATTATATAGTTTTTGAAAGTTCATTGGCAACTACACACTAGCTGTGTTTTGTTGAGACGTGTAGGTTGAAATGATGTGTTGAGACAGAGGTTGGAGAGAGGTTGTCATAAATACCTTCCAACTTAGTTCTATAATCTGTTAACATGGACCGAAGGACTCTATCCTATTCGAGATATTTCATAGAAATTTTTAATCGGGTACATATTATCAGTTCGATTACATGCTTGTTTGCTACACCAACAAAAAACACCGACCAGAAAGACGCGCGACTTCGACTTAAAAATTTCTAGACTGAAATGACTTGACCCGTCTTCGTACTACTCTTACTGCCACCGCATTAGGTTTGTAAGTGACACAATTTTCATAACTTGCCACATTTATTCATTTTTAATGAAATTTAAATGTACTTAGTGAATCTTTTTGTTACTTTCGTTCATTTTTTAGACGAAAATTGGTAAAATTAGTTTTTTTTTTTTCATTATTTCAACCTAATGGTAAGTGGTCACTACTGCCCATTGGACATTTTTACCAACACAAGGATGATGGAATTGTTCCTAAGGTTGGCTATAGATGCGTTGCGACCACGCCTCTCGAAAATGTAAACTAAGATTACTTAAAGGTGGTGATGGTGCCTCCTCGGTCAATCTACACGATTTCTACCACCTGGTAAATGTTCCAATCGTAACTAGAATCAATGCAATCTCATATAAATTATTACAACTATTTCATTCAAGATAAAGTACAGATTTTTGTTGCATTCTCATTGTTTTATAGACTTACGAAATTGTTCTGTGAAGCAGTTCTTGTATTTCGGTTTGGAGAGGCATGGTCGCCAGTTTTACTTACAAACGAAGCGTACATCTTAGTACTGAGGGACTCAGGGTAGCAAAGCAATTGTGGTCAATCTCAGGTACGATTAAATCGTTCTTCGGAATGATTACTTAGGTCCGTAGGTGGCAGTGGCCACTTACCAGGTGGTCACAGAACAGGATAGGATGACTGCATGTTCAATTGTTTCCTTTATTCGAGAAAAAAAAAACTTACATATTTCCTTGCTTTGGTTACAGAGTGTCCGCCCGCCGCAGACGGCATGGAGCGGTTCGCGTGTCCGACGCCGGACCGCCAGGGCCGCTACCGCTGCATCGATGACCACGTGCTATGCGATGGATTTATCGACTGTCCCAACGGCGAAGACGAGGACAGACAAGCTTGCATGTTCTACAAAACGGTACGGTTTCAAAACGACTCTTCTTTACCGTAATCTGGTTAAAATATATTTTATATTAGACATTGCTAAGAAGTGATCATGTCAACTTATGTATGTGTTATTGTTAAAAAGCGTTAACATAAATTATACTCCATTTAATTTAAATAAATAATACATTATTACTTTTCCAGACTAAAGCCCACCTGGATGTCTTGGCCGACGCGCTCCTACGATGGGCGCGCGGGCGCTAAGCCACCCTGAATCGGACCCCGAAACCCATTAAAACTCCAACATTCCAACAGTGCTACGGACCTCATATAGACTGACGATCGGCCATGTGCTGTTATGCATTCAGTGAAAGCTGCGAATTCCCTCTTCTAATATTTGGGCGCAACCAGTCAAATTAACTAATTGAGCGATGAAAGTATTAAGACATATCAAGTAGTGGTGCAGTCAATGCCAAAAACATGTCCACTTAATGTGTAGTGTAAGGATTCCGACAACCTCAGAAGAACCGACACCCACACGTAGACGCACCTACGAACACCTAGGATCACGTGGAGATAGAGGTAGTGATGCGATCTGGTTTCGTCCTTATAATTATCTATCCGCAGCTAATTTATTTCCTGAGTATTTCGTACCTTCTAGCACTAAATACTAAAATGTGAGACTGGTAGTCGACATTGTTAGTCGGTAGAAGTACATAATATACATAAAATAATATTTTAGAGTATCTAATAGTTCTTCATTTGATGAAACATAAATGTTATTGTCTATTTGTTAAAACATTTATTCACTCTATGTATTTACTCTATATTAAGTTATTGCATTCCTTGTTATAATGAGGGTTGTAAAGTAAATAAGAGATCTGTAAGAATGTGTATATAGGTAAAGTTAATTATTTACATTACTTTCAGTATTCGGCCTATTCGGCGAGCAGCGCCTATTTCCCGCAATTAATATGTTTATATGCATTCGTTATGTATGGCATTCACTGCTGCTTATCATACGAATATACCTGCATATTTCTTTTCGTCAAAGAGGCTTAACTTAACTTATGAAAATTCGAACATGATAATGCCATTTTTGAGGCAGCTATACTTAAATTTAACGTTAAATATTTACTAAAATACGAATATATACGAATGTTCTCTCGTTTCTTTTGATACTACTAACCATAAGTTGTTGACGAAATGTGTACTTACCTCGATTAAAAGATATTTTCGACTGAAAGTGCACGTTGTTATCAGTAGCCGAAGAAGTCTGAACAGTTATCGAGTCTAGACATTAATTAGTTCCTATAGTTTATCTGCCATATTATTGTTTTAAGATAATTCCTTTTAGATAATGCTGGCTAGTCATCTTGTTGTTGTTGCTGTGTCGTGTGATCTTAAATACTTGTAATGTTACAGACTACTTATGTTCTATCTACCAAAGCTATCTTACATATGTACTCCCAATTAAGAGAATTCATTGGAATTACGCGATGTAATAATAATTAACGAAAGAAGTATATTTTAAGTATTATTTTTACCTAAATACCTGTATATTTTGTTTAAAATGAGTGATATATATAAGTATACATATGTATGTTTTTCACTAATGTTCACGTCCATTATGAATAGGTATTTTAGTTACATAAGATATAAATACGTATAACAATATTAATATTATTAATAAAGTAAAATGTAGTTTAAACGATAATGTAATATCTTTTTGTCGTCTTGCTTATATGTCATGTTGTAGACACATATTTATGAATTTAGGTATATATTTGTAACTGCGCTTAATTATGATGTAGCTTAGAAAAAATATAATATAATATAGGGTTAATGTAGAATTGTGTGTAATAAAAAGTAGCAGTGCACCAAAAAATAACACCATATATTATAATTTTATGGCACAATATTTTCAATGTAGTAGCAAAAGTAGAAAGAGTCGTAAACACTTACTTGTTAAATTATATAGATTTATAATATTACATAATATTAAACATTCCTATTATATACGAATTACAAGCATCATGTAGTTTGACGGACGTGAACATACGTGATATTTATTTATGATAAGTCTTTGTGAAACAGAGGAGGCCATCAAAACACCTCACGTGCATTTTTTGTTTATAATTAAAGTAGGCACTTAATACCTACTAAATACCTAATAAAATTAAATACGTTGCAAAAATAAATAAGTTTTTTGGTAATATCCAATTTATGCATTTTATTTTATAAAATACCGTTGTGGTCTGATAGAACGTCAGTTCTTGAGCCATCAGACTCTACGGTATTTTGTGTCAAATTAATCGAACGCCCACTGTTATCCGCGATGCCCAATAATAACGCTTTTCAATGTAATCATACGAGCTTGCTTTGATGATATATTTCACACAAGATTTATCATATGGTATATTGTAATATTTTAATTTGATACTCTTGAATTAACACTACAGTAATCTATATTTATCTGTTAGGTTTGAATTGCAATGCTTTCAAAGTATTACTTATTTTGTCCACTTATATAGTTTTCACGTAAGAGCAACTATTATTTTAGTGCGTTCGTCCGATATTTAGAACCCAAACTTGTACCAATGAATTCTCTTGAGGTTCTTGTCTGTCAATTATACTTATTGAATTTTATTGCCGTCTAAATATATAGTTATATGTTTATTTATGAAATTATTTTTATTACTTCTCAAATGTATCTGAATCCAAGACATTCAAGCACTTTTCATTATAAGTATTAAATATAAAATCGTATAATTTCTTAATATATAAATATTATTTAATAGAACATAATGTAAGTCTAATGATTATATTAATGTAATTGCACTCAAAATTTGCCTGTTTCGTATGTGCACTGCAATTTATTGTGATATTTTAAATTACATAGGTTAAGATGCAAAACACGATCTCAGGAATAGACTATGTACCTATCAATGTGATTATTAATTTATATATCTACATGTAATACGTTGAAATGATGGGGTCTGTATGAAATACGGGCTAATCGTGTTTAAGCTTGCGGACAGCTATGTGTCAGCTAAGTACGCTATTGTCTATCATTTTTTCAATTTGTGTGCAATTCAAAAAACTATCATTTAGTGTACAAAATAATTTTAAATTTCTAAGTAACTTTATCATAATTATATGGTTTAAAAACGTTAGCAATTTTCGTCAATTTTAAGTACATAGGCATTAATTATAAACCTATTTAACGTACAAGTCCCTTGCTATGAGATGCGAGTTGTTTTCTTCGAGTAGAGCCAACGTAAACGGGGGGTAGTCCTGCCTGTAGCCGCCTACGTGGCCTACACCCAGAGGCTCCACGAATACATTGCACATGCCTCAATTTCAACAAGCACAATCTTCAAGCACAATTTTTCTAGACAGTCATGAAGAATCAAACCATTGAATAAAGTTAACTATAACTGACTTAAAGAAACATTTCTGTTCAAAAGCTAAATGAATGCTCATTCACTTCCCTTTAGTTCTAAATATGTTTAAATATTATGTTTACTTCTTAAGTCATCTCTTTTATAAATACCTTATAATGAATCACTACGCTCAATTGGAAAAGGTACTTCAACACCATGATTGTATCGTTGGAGAACAATATTTTTAGATGTCTCACTTGTAGTTGTTAACTTAGATGTTATAATTTGTTTCGTCTATCGATACCTACTTAACTGACTACCGAATTTCATAGGAATGTTGCATGCAAACCTGAAGGTATGGCATTTCATGGAGATAACGAATCGTATAATTTCATCAGCCGTTTTCTTGAAGGTATACCTAATTTAAAAATGCAACTATTTTTGTAGATACTTATATACGTTTGAGTAATAACTACCACTAGATAGAGATTTACATATTTTCTCATACTGTTATGTTTGCCAAGTGACAAACAATAAGTAAATATCCATTACCGCACAAACAGCGTTGACTCTTTCTAACAATTATACATTATTAAATATTTAGAATCAAGTCACATTATATCGACGACCGTCACTCAGGCTACCCGCTCGAGTCGTTGTCTGCATAGCTTATGTGAAAAATGAATAACTCTGAGAGAATAAGTGTCCTATAGTCCCATTCATTCGACTTCGTGCTGCCTACATTCCGAACACCCTCATAAATAACTCAATTCTCTCCGAGAGTATTCTTGACTTTTCCACCTTGTCATAGATGAGTTGCCTAAACATTTCGCAGAAGGGGTGTAAGCAACTCACATGGCGATAATCTTATAACGACTACGCTATTTTGTAGGCGTAATATACTTTTGGACTATTTATTATGTATTGTTAATTACTATATATGTTGTATTAAGATAAAAAAAATCGAAAAATAAAAATAAATGTTAATAAATGCCTCAGCCAGATGACAGACGTGTTTTATTTAGTGAGATGCATGCTTACTCGATAATTATATTTATGAAATATAAAATTATCATAAATACTTACTCATTTTATAGCAAACATACATGTAGTCAACTTAATGTTAAGGTATAACAGCCGTCAGTAATAGAACTAAAATGCTATTTGAGGTGAACTGTTTAACCACAGATACTTCGCTTTCCCCGAGGATTAAATATAAAATAATCATGTGTTTTATATGTATGACCGACGACCAAAGAAGAGAAAAAAGAAGAAAGAAAGAAAAAAAAAGCTAGGAAGAAGCTAGGCATGTATATCAGAACCGTGCCATTTGGCACTCAATACTCTCTGCCTACCCCGTTAGGGATTTGGCGTGAAGATGTGAATGTATGTATGTACCGACGACCAAAACGTAATGTTACCTAGTAAACTGTAAGAATAAACGTGCCAGTGGTACCGCCCCAGGTGACCGTACGCAGGTTCTATCAAAACCTTTTTACTCTACCAGTCTTTTTTTCGAGATACCCGACTTTTAAAGACAATTGAAGCCTAGTTTGGTCGTGGGTAAGCGATAATATAAGAGTATTTTTTCCCACCTGAGCCCTTAGTTGGCTTGCCTTAGACGCTCGGCGAAGCTGTAAAGGCCAGTAGGGCCAACAGCAACTGTTTACACATTTGTAAAAGAGTATGTTTCTTTTACTTATTATTAAAAAGGTTTGACTGAAAGGAGAATATCTATTTTCATTAATGGCAGAACATTATTTCCCGAGTCACCTAGTGTTTATATAGATTAGGTTTCGATTATCCTTAAGCGACAATTAATAATTGAAGATATTATTATTTATTATCAAATGAAGACGTAGGTACCTAATCCAGCTGATAGTAGGTAAGTGGTCATTGCTACATAGACATTGGCATCTATATAAACAGTATCGAAACTCAGTCGTCATCTGCAATATGATTGAAGTTCTACCTAAGATCGATTGTATAAATAGGCACACGTTCTTGACTTAATTTTATGTCCTTACAATTTCAATAAATATTACTTCTTTATAATAAAGACAATGTGAAGGAAATCAATTATATCCGAAAGAAAGCACACACACACACACATCTTCATGCCAAATCCCTAACGAGGTAGGCAACGAGTATCGAGTGCCAAATGTCACGGTTCTGACATACTTGCCTAGTTTCTTACACTTTCTTTCGGAAAGAAAGCAATTTATATAAAGGATCCCTTAAGATTCTAGAAATTACAAAGTTCCCTTTCTTTCTTGAAACGATGCAGTTTTTGTCTTGAATATGAGTTCTTAAGCTGCAATTATTAGCTGCTTAAATTCTTAAAAGAGAGGGGCACGTTGCAGGTAAATAGCAGGAAGTTACAAAATACAATTTATGTAACTGAATATCCATAACATTGTGTTAAAAATGCACATTATATAAGTAAGTATAGTCCATCCTGTTGCTGTGTTGAGTGTTCAACAAATGCAAATAAATGTAGACCCGAAAAAAATCAGTGCCAAGTATCCAAGAACCTACTAAAAAAGCCTCTCGAAAAACTTCAAAATGATCTTTGATTGACAGTCTTCACTGACAATGACAAAATTTGTAATGCTGACATTACTGACATATATGAATAATGTTGCCATATTAATAAATTTTTCCATACCTTCCGGCGAAATGCGTAATTATATGTAAACAGGAGATTTATTTTCCATGTAACGTACATTCTATTAAACAGTTTACTTTTTTATGTACATGTACCTAAATCCCTTAAAGGTCAGGCTAGCGTCAAATAATAATAAAGGTATTCTTAATAGAGTAAAGCTTTACTTCATTGCGGAGCAATTATTACTGCTTCTCGAAGCTTATGTATGGCTATACATGGCACAAGGAGTACTGTTCTCATAAAGGCGGGGGCACTGCAGTACCAGCTTCACTACTTTGACTCCTTCAAGAGATGCGCGATTTGAGTGATCAATAAGAAAATGCTCTCTGTATGGCTAGAACCTTTATCCTAACGGAAGGATCTAGTTTCCCTCTGCGTGTTCTAACTGCCTGCCTGCCTGCCTTTACAATGGTGAGTGCTTCGAGGATCTATCTGCATCGCACTGCTTGACAAACCATGACTTCCATTTACATTAAATCAGACACGTCGCCATCCTTTACAGTCCAGTTTGCAAATAAATTTCTACCACATACTTGCAAAATGAGGAAAATCTAGATCGGGTTTTGTTAAAAAATGGTGTAAAAAAAGCTCTCCTATAAGGCCGGCGATTTATTGGTGACCCCTCTGGGGTTCATACGTTACGATAACTGATTTCCATCAGGTAGTATTTATGGCTTTTCGCTAGGTTTAAGTATAAAAATTGGCAGCCATAGTAACTGCTGATAAAGGTGAAAACTTATAACTAAAAACAACCACAGTCTCTATCTCTCAAATGACAATATGGTAAAAGTGGTCAACACAACAAAGTTAACAATGTTCTTTATTACGTAATGCTTGACGCCGTATAGCGATTTTTCTATCAGCGAGTACTTTTTGTGAACCGTATACAACGATACGGCGCATCGATGCGTGAAAGAGGGCGCGTGAGGTTTGGGACCCAGCACGTCGCTGAGCGCGTTCAATTGGTTCTTAACGACGTAATAATTGGTAAATAGCTAACACAATTTGAGTTTACTCGTGAAGTAGTTATAGACTATTTTGCAATACCTTAAGCGTAAATATGTATCTGGCGCGTTTTCTATAAAACCTATAAAGACAGACGAACTTCCTAATGGAAAGCTTTCTCTGTTAACCGTGGGCTTTATTATTGGATTTGCCAGAAGCGCAAATCTGGAAATATGAAGTCAAATCTGGTTCTGCGGTATATTCCAGATATGAAGTTCTCGATGTATAACTTTACCTCAGGTTATTGTTATTATCCTATCCTGGAGAGGCAGCTGGAACTATTTTTAAGTATGGATCTTATGGAGCAGGATCTATTTTCTTCGAACGCTCAACACGGCATGTCCTTATTTATTTTTGATTTATGATAGGTAATCAAGTATACCAATTTTAGACCTACAAAGGAACCACCAAACAAATATTTTGGGTTGATAGATGTTTTAGGAGCACACATATCATGCGTCTTTACGCAATGTAGGTATCCACTTTAACTTAACCTAGTATTATTTCGATTAACAATATTTAGAATTTTTTTAAACTAATCATTTAAATTAAGTGAGTGAACCTGAGATGACCTTTAGACACCTTTTAGACCGGCAAGGGGTAAATCGGTAAATTGCTTATGAAGGAAAAATAAATTCGAATGTGGAAACACTGCCACTGAGTTTACTGACATGTCTTTGTTTTCGTTTGCGTTTGTTGCTTTGTGTGAATGCTTGGTTTAATTTGAATTGGCTTTGTGTAAATTATAAGTCAAATTAAGGAATTAATGTACTTATTAAGTGCACGTTCGATGCAATAATGTCGGGTTGTGATTCTCAGAAGACGGAATCTACAAAAGACAATGTTTCTACCAATTCAATTGACGAAGGTTTACCAAGAGAGCTGAGTCAGCTGAGTCTTTCCAGTGCATCCAGTCAAGATGAGTTTTTTTGTGATAAAGGGCATTCCGAAATCACATTGAAAAATATTTTCGGATATTATCAAGCACAAAAGCTTTGCGATGTAGCCCTTATCGCAGGAGGGATCAGGTAAGCATTATACCCAAATCTAATCTTATTCTAAAATCCCTTTAAAAAAAGTACAAAAAATGTGAGCTTTTGTGGCATTTATATGATTAACTAAAATCGCATTTTTCCTTGTAATATTATATCAATATATACTACTACTACTACTACTGGCTCGACGACCCAAGCTGTGTCTTGGCCTCCGACACAAGGAGGTGCCACCGCTCTCTATCCTGAGCTACTTCTTGCCAATTCTCGACATTCAGTCGCTGCAGGTCTTTGACGGTCTCGTCCTTCCAGCGATACTTGGGGCGTCCGACCGGTCTACGACCTTTCGGTGTCCCCAAGTATGCTAATTTTACAGCCCGATCTTCCCCCATCCTCTCCAAGTGGCCAAGCCATCGTAAACGTTGGGCTTTACTCTCTCCTATAATATTTGGACAGTTTGCAAGCTCCTCTATTTCTTTATTTTTTCTGACTCTGTAGCTTCCATCATCTCTTTTGACTAACCCAAAAATCTTTCTTAGTATCTTCCGCTCTGTTACAAGGAGTTTGTTCTCTTCCTTGAGAGTTAGTGTCCAAGCCTCGCATCCATATATTAGAATCGGTCGTATTACCGTCTTATATATTCTTAATTTGGTTTCTTTACCTATAAGCTTGGACACCAACACCTTGTGCAAGGCTGCAGTACAGCGGAGGGTATTTTGTATCCTAGCCTCTATTTCCTCCTCCCTTTTGTTGGTATCTGTTAAAATGCATCCCAAGTACTTGAACTTTTCCACCCCTCTGTAAGTTGTTTCGTCCACTTTCAGTTGGTTCTTGCATTTTTATAACGCCGCATATGTAAATACTCCGTTTTCTCGCGATTAATTTTAGGCCAACCTTTCCGGCTTCTATTCCCAGTGTCCTTACTGCCTCAATTACTTCCTCTTTACTTTTTCCTAGCAATGCTAAATCATCAGCATACCCTATCACCTGATGTATTCCGTTTAGCTCTACACCGCCGGCTAAATTTTGGACTTTTTTTACGACGTGATCGAGTGCAAAGTTAAACAACATAGGTGACAGGGCATCTCCTTGCTTCATGCCAGTGGCCACCTCAAATTCTTCGGTAAATTCTACTCCTACCCTTACTGCTACCCTGCTTTCACTTGTAGCCATCTTTATCAGGTTTACCAGTTTTTTGGGGACACCGCTTTGGTGGAGTATTCTATATACTGATTCACGGTTAATGCTATCATATGCCTTTGCAAAATCCACGAACACCGAGTGGATGTCCTGCGCGTACTCCCACTTTTTCTCCATCAGTTGTCTGAGTAGGAAAATCTGATCTATAGTACGACGATTGCGCCTAAACCCACACTGATAATCTCCTATCACTTTGTCGGCGTAGGGTTCTAGTCTCTTTAGCAACACGTAGGACAAAATCTTGTACGCTGTTGGTAATAAGGCTATCCCTCGATAGTTTGCACACTCTCGCCTGGATCCTTTTTTATGTATAGGGCAGATTATTCCCGTATTCCACTGTCGTGGCATTTTCTCATTTTCCCATATTTTTTCAAACAGCCTAAATATTGTTGAATATACCTCCTTCCCGCTGTATTTTATTAACTCGGAAGGGAGGTTATCAACTCCTGGGGCTTTATTGTTTTTTAAACTTAAAATTGCTGTTTCTACTTCTTCATAACTTAGAGGATCTATTTCTTCTGGATTTTCTTCTACTTGCCTCGTGGTAGTGTCATTTGACGACGGACAGTTGAGTAGGTAGTAAAAATATTGTTTCCACCTTTCTTTAACTTTTTCTGGTTCTACTACCAGATTTCCATTCTCATCTTCAATCATTAGTGCATATGGCTGGTAACCCTTTTTAAATTCTCTTATTTCTTGATAAAAAATTCTAGGTTTCTTAACATTCATCAGGGTTTCTATATCTTGAATTTTCTTGTCTAAATGCATTCTCTTTGCTGATCGTATTGTTTTTCTCGTTTGGATCTTTAGCTATGCATATTTTTCTAACCACTTTTTGTCTTGTTCTGCTGCTATCTTGTATTTCCTCTTTTCTTCAAGCATCTTTTCACATTTCTGTGTCCACCATTTCCTGCGCTTTCTTCTTCTCTTTTTCCCCAGAACTTGAATTGCTCCTTCCTGAATAGTATTTGCCAATTTTTCCCAGGAATAATCAACATTATCATCTATTTGTAGCCCTTTGAACCTGTTACTTAGTTCTAACTGAAATTTTTTGCGAATCGATTCCTCTGTTAGATTTTCTACGTCCACACAGTGATCACGCAACTCTGTTTTCCGTTTCTGTATTCTAATTTTGGCTTTCATTTTAACTCCTAACAAGTAATGGTCACTATCGCAATCTGCACCTCTGAATGTTCTTATATCTTCTATTGCTTTCATGTGCCTAGTATCAATTAATACGTGATCAATCTGATTAATTGTATGTCCATCAGGGGATTTCCAAGAACCTTTGTGTATATCCTTATGAGGGAACATTGTACTTCTAACCACCATTCCTGTTGAGCAAGCAAAGCTTATTAATCTTATACCATTGTCATTCGACATTGCATGTTTACTAAATTTTCCAATCGTGGGCATATACATTTCTTCTCTTCCTACTTTGGCGTTAAAATCTCCTATAATTATTTTTTGGTCATACTCTGGAATTTGTTCTCTTACTGTTTCTAATTCGGTATAAAAGCTGTCCTTTGTCTCTTCATCAGCCTGTTCAGTAGGTGCATAAACATTTACAATGGTTATGTTATAAAAAGTACTCTTTATTCGCAGGACACAAATTCTGTCTGAAATCGCTTCAAATCTAATGATACTTCCCAGTATCTTTTTGTTTACTACAAATACTGTCCCATTTATGTGTTTATCATTTTTTGTCCCACTGTGTAATAAAACGTCTCCACTATCTAGAACACACTCTCCTTCTCCTGGCCATCTCACTTCTTGTAATGCAGCAATTCCTATTTTGTACCTTGTTAGTTCATTCATTACTTGATATATGGCTCCGGGTCTATACAAACTACGTACATTCCATGTGGCTAATCGTAAATCCTTTGTACCATGCCATTTGTCGTCGGATTTGGGATCAGATCGGTTTAATTTTACTTGTGTCGGTTTCGTAACATAGTTTTTTTCCATGGATGGGGTGTTAACCCATCGCGCAACCCCCAAAGTGCTGGAGGACCACACCCTTCGTTGGTCAGCGAGCCCATCGGGCTTAGCCAGTAGCTAGCTAGGCTGTACTACCGGCCGTTCCCCCATCCGCCACCCGGGGGACGCTCCCCTACGCCGTGAGGGCCAGCGCGGGGATATACCACAGATGTGATACTAACCCTTGAGGACTAAGATGTTCGCCTCGTGTATAAGTATAACCGGCAACTACGCCTCTCCAGACCGAAACACAAGAAACGCTTAACGGAGGATAATGAGGGTAGCGATGGTACCTCCACGGTCGAACTAAACGAGTTCTACCATCGGGCCTATTCTAAGAGGTGTTAGTAAGGACATAGAATCCTTTTTATTAATAAAATTTTTTAAACAAAAATAAAACCGACTTCAAAATGCACTAAAAAGTATAAAATAATTTAAAATTTTGAT
>DWNR01000616.1:0-18598 GCA_018250455.1 Polygonus leo | reverse complement strand
GATTTTGATGCCAACTTGACTAATCTGTCGAGACGATCCCCGGCCGTATTTTAGGCCATAAAAATTCAACCCCTAAAGCGGGGGGGTAGCGGACCGAGCCGCGGGCACAGCTAGTATTAAATATACGAAGGTACGTTGAAATGATCTTGTATAATCAAATACGATTGTTTAATTACGAGGCGAACTTTTTAGTCCTCAGGGATAGCAACGCATCTGTAATCAAACTTAGGTATGATTTAATTGTACTTTGGGATGATTACTGATGTCCATGGGCGGCAGTGACCACTTACCATTAGGTGGACTGCATGCTCGTTTGCTATCTTATACGATAAAAAAACGATGTGTATGATAAAGTAGGTAGGTTTGTACGTACCAATACGTACATAAACGGTTTCATGCGGCTTCCATTCGGCCATGTTCGTTATGAATTAATTATAAACGTTAACTAAACTCTACGTTCAATAGTTTGGTTTTGTTTACCTGGGCGTTTTGATTCTTTTATTAATGGGTTCCAAGTAATTCTTCTAATTCATCACTATATATAGATGTCATGCATGTAGTACCTAATTAGTAAATCTCAGACGAGTAAACTAAAATCTTAGAAAAGTAAATAAACTAATTAAATAATTGGTAAAATCCTGGTTATGTCCGCGTGGACTGGTTTACTATTAGTACTATTATACTATGAGATTCGTGAGCTTATATGTTAGAATTTATATTTTATTTTATTCGTGACGAATAATAATCGTATTATCATTTATAAATTGTATTTAAAGCATCAGTGTCTCTATGATTGTATTGAAATTTTAATAAACATGTTAGATTTACTATTAATGGTAACCGACTGTATATTTACTGCCGACATTTTTATACGCGTTATAATAAGTGTTAATGTTTTGTCGCACAATAGGTATCTGATAAAATAAAGTTCCTGGCTGAATTTCGAACACCGAAATAACATTAGCCAAAGTAAGTACATAATGTTACTACTGCACTTTCTATAACTGCAAAATAAAAAAATAAAAAAAAAACACAGTTCACCGCGCTGCATCAGAGAAAATTGAAAGACTCTTAAGATTTTTGTGACAGTTACTTCAACGTATTAGACTACTTCATTTATTTAATTTAATTTATTTATTTTATCGTATAAAGGTAGCAACCGAGCATGCAGTAGGTGGTAAGTGGTCATTGCCACCCAAGGACATCAGTAATCACAGATGCACTGCTACCACTGAGGACTAAGATGTTCGCCTCGTTAAACACACACAAGAATTGCTACATACACAGGTACCTACTACATTTTAAGTTTAATTTTATATATTTTTTTTACTTGATTTTAATAATGATTGTCTACTTTCGACGCTAATGTTAGTAGTACCTAGTTAATGCATTATGCAACTTCCGCAAGCTACATTTCCGTAGCAAATAAATATATTATCTACGGTATAAAAGCCCCGAAGTAAAACTAGTAAAACTTAATTAAATACGTTCGCATTCCTTACTTCATTAAAATATAATCCTATTCGCAGCTTAATGATTATGAAAAGCATTACAAGTTCTAGATATTCAAGTAAGTTATTTCTAATACATAATCATTTCATATGTATATGTTTACTAAGTAAGGTTTGAAAATTTGAATTTTAGAATTGTGTCAATTGTGTCAGTATTGAAAAGACCTCAAAGCATCGAGAAAATACTATATCCTAGGACATAGAAGCTTTTAATGTTAAAAGCTGTTATTATCATGTGAAAATAGGGATCAGTTAATTGAGTGAGATATAATAATATCGCTAGCATAGTGAGCTCATGTTAACAAAACATGAAACCAATTGTTACAGTAATTATTAAGTGATCGCAATTGTACTGACTGACTGATTGACTTTTTACATAAGTAGCTGTGCTGTAGTTAGGGGCTTGGAGCAGGGGCGGCTCTTAACCACGCCACTGCCTCTCATTTTTCGACATCAAGGGGGCATACGACATTCAACGTTTTTACAAAGTCAAAAAAATATTTTAATTTGCAATTATCACCGTAGCGCAGTATCTTAAATGAATAAGTATTAGAATATGAAAGACGCGTCATATCCCTTTTCGTAATCGTTGTAGAGTTTGGTGATTACTTTAGTAAGTCATTTATATCCTTAGTGTCTCATCCTTACTCCCTTTCATCCTTCCTCTCTAAGGGAAAGAGGCGTCCAATGAGACTTAAAAGATTAGTAGCAGGAAACCGGAACAAGCAGTGGCGGATTTGCATATTTGCCGCCAGTAGGCTATTTTCAGTTTCCACTACAGTTTTTGTCGAATCCGGAACTCCATTCAAACAAAGTAGTATTTTTTAATGTTAACTTGATTATGGCTAATATTTTTAACCTAATAGAAATGGCATTAAGTTTTGCAGATAGCAAAGTGGACCTTTACCATGCATGACAAAAAAAAAACGCCCTAGGCAAATTTGCCGCCCTAGGCTCCAGCCTACTCGGCCTGCTGGTGAAACCGCCACTGGGAACAAGCAAAGCTTATTTTGTGACGGTAGAAAAGACAAAGCCGCTGAATGAAATAATTATTTTAATAACTTATTATATTGATGTAACAGTGTATGACTTTCAATAATTATATCTATGTAACTTAGCATAAATAAAAACTTTTGTCTTGAATTTGGCAGTATAATTAAGCTTCGCGGCACAACTCTTATTTTCGTTGTACTTAGCCATTATGATTAGTAGTTTACGGTAAAGTTTAATAAGTAGAGCTGGTATCTAAAAACATTTTTCCTTCACGATCTGACCACCTGATATAGAGTGGGCTTTGCGCACATTTATAATTAACTTTAAACAACATTGAATCACGTTACTTATCGGATCCAAAAATATTTTATTCCTCAAGTTGGAGGAGGCTACACTTTTTTAATTAAAAATACAAGTATTTTATTACTGATTTAGCTATTAAATAAACTTATTTATAATTATAGCTTTTGATTATATTGATGATGCGTCAAGAAATAAAGAAATAGCTATGAATAAAATGAATATTAAAGTGAAAAAATAGTACCTAGTAGTAGTAGCAGTAAAATTTTAACAGTTTTCTATAGTATTATAAAAGTAAAAGCCTTTTTTTATGTTTCTATTTAGTATTTTTTTGTTTTAAAATATTGTACCAACATTATAAACCGTAAATTAGTCAGTACAATTTTTGTGTTTAGTATCCACGACGCCACCTATTAAAAATGGCGTGTAACTTTTTGGACGAGGGGTTGCTTTCGAAAAGGCTGTAACTAGGTAGGCGCTAGGGTTTCCAGTTGACATTACGATTACACGCCTAGTTCATAGAGGGCGGTAGAGTGTCCAAAGCTCATTCATATCGATTGCTTAGATATAATTATAGATAGGTAGATACATACGTGGTTACAGTGACGTTCGTAGTTTTTCTTTGCGCATGAAAACATTAATACTTTATCGCGAGCAGTGACGAATAATGACGAGTAAACGCAATATGTTTCAAATTCCTGCGTAGCTCAATGTATGCACGAACAACATTGTTTAGTCGCATGCTTGCAAGGTTAATGAATAATGGATTAAATGTGTCTGCTTTACTTTTACACTGGTTATTTGTAGGCCCGTGCCTCGCCTTGCAGCTTAGGAAGGAAATAAAAACGACTATATTTTATTATGAATATGTACAGCCACCTGATGTAAATAAATTATTATGATTATTGATTGTGTTTTTATAGCCATTATCTATTATATAAATGTGTATAACTTGCTCCTTCTATACGCAGTATATTAACTAAGAAGACTAGATTAAACAAAACATACGAGTATATCTAAATCCAAACATCTGTTTTATGTCTATAAAGTTAGGATTTTTGTTGCTTGCTTACAAAATTAAATCAAATTGTTTGAAATTATTAAAATATAAGGATGTTACAACAGGACTACAAGTAGACCAAACAAATGCCAGTTCGACCCTCTCTTAGTATTCAGTAAAAGCCATTCTTGTGTCTTGGTTAGAGGGAAGAGTTCTGGTTAAAGGGGTCTTGCTGGACATTGCTAAGACGAAGAACTCTTACCACGAATAAAGAAGCCTTTAAGGGTCTACGTCTGTAGTCGACCTCATGTTGGAATTTGTACTTTATTTAATAATGATTATTAATGTCCATGGACGGTAGGAACTATTTAGTATCAGGTAGCTCGTCCTCTTTTCCTTCGTCTAGACAATTATAGCTTATAAAAATATTCAATGGTCCTTTAACGATGTCCTAATGAAATTAACGTGCAAAGTATATTTTTATAGTAGCTAACGAGCTTGCTAACCACCTGATGGCACCAGTGCCGCCGAAGGATATTTGCAACCAACCACAAGTATCATTGCACGGTAGCTGAGGTCGAACACAAATGCGCTGATATCCTATAAGACTAAGATGTTCGCCTTATGACTTTGTATTGCCAGCAACATACCCTGTAAACACCCAAATATGAAACAAAACTTGCTTCACGGGTCCTCCGTATGCGGATGATGTGGCGGTGGTGGAGTCATTGAACACGCGAGTACCATGAAACATCTACCAAGTTAAAGTTAAGTAATTATTTTGGATCCTAAACTTTGCATCATGGTGTCATAAAAAATCCTCTTATTTTTCTAACTGCATTGTGATGAGGGTATAGTCACCTTCTTCTGTTTGAACGTTCATCTTGAATGATGATGGTGTTAAATAGGCTCTAAAGTAACACCAGCAATATGTTTTTAAACATTAATATAATTGATGAGTTAATTAACTCCTCTCCTAGGAACGAAATCAGCTGATAAACCGGCTGTAGAGCGATTCCAACTTACTTGTTTATACGGATGAAATAACGAAGGCGAGCCCTACAAACTCCATCAAAGTCGCGTCCAAAAATCGATAAGGTTTATCAGGATAACGTAACGGAACGGTCAGCTGTGTGGTTAGGGGAGGCGTGCGTGTGACGTCAGCCTCTGACGCGAACCGCTTCGCATCCCAAACACGCACATTGTACGAAATTCACGTCATCACAATTATTGTTTACAACAGATATTGTGCCGGCGTTATTAGAGGTAAGTTCCGTTGATGACGCGCGAATGAAAGTGCACTTGATTTGTGTGTCAATCGATTTGCACAAACTATAATTTATCATTTTACAAATTTTATTCATTCACATTTCTCTCTCTTTCTCCTCGCTTCACCTCAAATTGATTATATATATATATCTGTCACATGTAAGTTTACTCCTATAAGTTTGTGAACACATATAAGTCTACATGTTAATAAGTATCAGAAGCGTTATAATCAATTATTGCAGTACAAAATAGCATTCATACATAGAAATATGTGAGTACCCTTAAAGTATACAACACAAAAACATACTCGTATTTGAAGAAATGGAATCAATAGAATAATAAATAAGCACGTGCCTATTATATTCGTATATATTATACAAGAAATTAAGTTTATATATTTTAATGTATTTAGTAATTTTCCAAAGAAAACACAAATTTGTAAGTCAAAAGATATTTTCGAGTGCAAAAGTTATTTATGGATTCCATCGAATGGCTAAAATCATATTCGATCAGATATTTTTTATACTTGTATCTTTTATCCACCTATAAATATTGATCAGTATTTGGTCAAAACTGGTTAGATGCGAGACGGGTGTCGCGCGATTAATATTCGGCACAGGCGCCATGTTTCCTTCTTAAAAAACATGCGTAAGCCAGATTCCAACTAGCCTTTGTTACATTTTCTTATATCATTTCGTGTCTAACTTTTGTTTTCATTCTATCTAATTTTAATTTTTAATTTCGAGGTATGTGTGAATAAAGTACTAAATTATTTTAATAATCACCATGTATGTACCACTCATGACCATTACAATTTGAAATTAAATATCCATCTACTTCTACATTTACTACAAACGAATGTCAATACACATTTATATACATGAATAGGTTATAAATAGATGACAATACCAACAATTTATTAAAGACTTAACTAAACTAACATCATGTATTCTCCATACGAATAAGATTTAACTTGATATACGCTTGATAATGCTTATGTATTGTATAAGTTCTTCTACCAAGCTTTTAAATTATACTTCTGTATAGTTCCAATATTGAATTATCATAGTTAAATATGAATTTGTAATTATTTTTTAAACGTAGAAGTGTTAATCGCCTATCGCATTAAAAGATTTTTCCGAGAAGTCTTGTCTTAAAATAATTTTGCCTTTAATTAGTTGACCAAAGATAGGTGTACAGACGACCTTGATGTATGTCTTGTAGCGGCTAATGTGTAGGTATTTAAGAGCATTATATAGCCATTTGGGAATAAATTTGAATTTATCAATTTATCTTTGTTTAATGTCCACCTAAACGTGTTTTGTATTTTAGCGGCTCGTTTAGTAAAAGTGGGTGTACGGTCGTGATTACATAATAGCGCACACATCTTGAGATGCAACTTGGTTCTAATGCCATTTCTAAAATTAAAACTTTAATAGGTTGCAGTATTTTTACCGCTGTGAGTACTAATTTCAACGTAGCGGAAGTATTTTAAACTATACATGTTTATGGGGTGCACTAGGCCCCAAGTTTCGTTTTCAGTCTGGCAGTAGGCTTCAAGTTTAAGGAAGTTTGCAGCTGGGGTAAGCAAGGGCGTCCTTGAAGCGGGGCGCGGATCGATGAGTGACGTAACGAGTCGCGTGACGTCACGGGCGCTCGATGCAGAGGCCGAGGCCGCCACCTGACGCTCCACGACACCCCCTTACTTACCACCCACGTATTTTTAGACGCCGTGACGTAATTTCGCCGCGGAAAGCAATAGAATTGTACAGAATGAATGCGTTTAAATACGTATTTACAATTTATTATCACGTGATTTTCGTGCTGTCGTCACTGACTAAGTTACTAAAGTTGCTTATAGAAAATACGTTATTGTATTCGCAGTTTCGTTATTGAAATATCAAGCCTCCCCTCTAATAACGATGTACGTAATTCACGTAAGTTAGTGTTATAACAAGCATTCATGATACCTGTTATAATTAACTGAACTAATATTTTTGACACAACTTATTGAGGATAATCTAATAATAATACTTAATTTTCTTTTATTTTGCAATAATATTCGAGTACTTTAATTGTATGTAATGATATGTAGGTACCTGTTCGATATTCTGTGAAAAGCTCCTTTAGTAACAATTAATGCAGTAGTAATAAATATAAATAAACAAGCGTGTTATTACGTAATTTAATGTTAACAACTTTATAACCGAGTAATTATAGTATTATAATACATACAGTAGTTACTCTCCAACTAATATATATTCTAAGGACAGCGTGTTAGTAAAAGTGACGTACAGGGAGCGAGAGCTTATTCCTCGTGACGTCATTCAAGCTCGCGGGTGATAACCCGCCGGTTTACTGCCTCCCCATCAATAAATTTTCTACATAAAACAGCTATTTTCCTATTTTCAACACGTGCCTCATACTTTAGTATTAAAATAATAGCTTATAGTTGAGCTTTTATTTTTGCTTTTCACACTCACATTCATTTGCATTCAAGAATCCAAATATGCAAGAATAAATTAGAAGTTTAATTTAACTTGTTATAAAGTTGGCGATCTTTATTTTTATAGAACCACTTTTATCTTCCTTTATAATTAAGAGTGGTTCTATTTTCCCGAAATAACTAGATGTTATAGTCGAAAGTGAAAGTAAGCTATCGCGGAAGACTTATGAAAAATTGATTTTGTTTTATTCGCACTACATCGAAGAGTAGACAGCTGCTGAGTTTTATTTTTGGTCGCATTTTATTGAAATTACAATAAACAAAAATTGTAGTTAAGTGCGTATTAAGTTAATATATGCATATTGCGTGCTGTATACAACTGCATTTGTGTTGTATCGTTTTGTAATTACTGTAGAGACGAGTTTAACGTATGTGGAGAAGGAGTGTGTTACAATATGATGTTTTGCGATGATCGGTAATTTGCAGAGGCACATCTCGGTGTCGGCAGGTGCAACCAACGTCTGCCGGTTGCGACAACCGATTGGGCAAGTGCAGGCAGTTTGGCTGAGGCCATCGGCTCACCGGAGGCGATCGCGACACCATCCCATATTATACTAGTTACCTAACTTGCCCCGAGCAAAACAAAAACAAAATTAACTCTACCACGCCAACCTCTTCGATCAATCTTTGTTCAAGCTCGCGTTAGGCATTAATTACAGATCGAATTATGTTTTTATCTACACACAAATGTGTCATGTTTGTGTTATTATACGTATTTAATATTCATATTTATGAATGATTTCATGATAGTCAAATATTAACAATAACTATTTATGTGTTATTTAAATATTTTTTTAATCAAACGTTTCTTCTCTTGTATTTGAAAATAATGTCTTAATGTTGCTGTTTGTAACACTTTTAGTTTTACCGGTATAGGATGTTAGCCTAGGCTTTGTTTTAGCAAAGAATAGTAAATACAAGCAAGAACTAGACATTTCTCGCTTAAGTTAAGAAATAAATTAGACAATATTATAACTATACTTTATTATTATTTTCTTCCTCATATTTTTAACACAAGTAAACTATCAGAGCGCCAAGTTAGTAAATAAGTTTTCACAAGTGGTGAATGTAAATTCACACATATTGCGATGCTAATTAATCAAACGGAACTAAGACTTAGCTATTTTTTTAAATATAAGACCGCTGATAAATAAAATGTTAGTAATAAATTTAAAAGTATTATCCTAAATTATATGTTTGGAATACCGATAAATATTATTTCCAGAAAAATAAACAGAAAGTCTTCAAAATCAGGTAGATGTTTCATATTTAAAGCTATACTTCAAAATTAAGTTGAAAAATGAGAATATTGTTAAATATAAATGTTCGTTATAATATTTCAACGCCAATAGGTTTTATTATCCATCAAACAGTTGCATATTTTATTATTTTATTACGTTTATCATCATATTTGTGTTACATTTACAAGAATAAAATTTATAAACCCTAATATAATGCTGCATTGATAAAAATCACCATTATTTCCAAAACATAAAAGGAGTCTAGCAAAAATTAATGTAAATGATAAAATATGGAATTTAATATAAAAGTTTCACAAAAAATAAATGGCAAAATAATAATAGCGCACTTAAAAAATAATAAAAATAAAAAGGGGGGGTACGTACGTGTGTTGTGGAATTGTCTAAGGCCGCAGTGTTGGCTGGAGGGCGTCAGCAACGCACCTCGCATTCTAGCCGATGGCCATTGTCACGACAGTTCCACACAGGGTCTACAACACCCAAAGGTTCTACACAACGAAAGCGAAAATAAACACAGAAGTACGGGAACGCGTATCGTCGTGCGGGCGCTGACCTGGCGCAGGCTTGGCGGGATCCAGAGAGGAGGCGCACGGCTCCAGGGTCAGGCTGAGGCACGCGCCAGACAGGCCCAGTTCGCTCAGCAGGATCCTCATGCGGCCGAGCACATTCCACTCACTGCACGCGCACTCACTCACAGTCAGTCAGTTTAGCGATCGCGAAGGGGCGCGCGGAAGTACGCGCTGGCGGACGGGCGGTGCGATACTGAGGCCGCCGCCGCCGAGGCTGGTGGCTATATCGCGCCGTCTGACGTCACGGTTGCGACGTCATATCTGTGACGTCACTAACGGTACCTCCCACGGCCCGCCCGCCGCCGCCGCCTCGCCGCCGCCCGCCCGAGCCTGCGCTAACGGAATCGCTAGTACGGAGCGGAGCTTTCGTACGCCCGCGCCGTTGTCGTCCGCGTGCATCCGTTCCGTACTATCTCGAAAGCTTTCCTTGCCAAGTAGGTGCGCGCTATTAATTATGTTCAAGTTATAAATATACCTGCGAGGAATAACGACGGCTAGACGACGAACATTAGAAAAAGGCTTTCTTATGTCGTTTATGCTTAAAACTTGAAGCTTTTGCTTGGAATTAATAATATTGACGTATTGTAACTTAGGCCTGAAGAACGATTACATTGCGTAATAATTCGCGACGACTAGATTGAAACATGCGGCATACAGTTATAGATTGAAATATGTTGATATGTTACAGTAACGAGTAGATAGGTATGGATATATCCTCCTCGTGCCTCTGAATGGTCTGCAAACTTAAATAACGAAACTACGTAAATATATTTATCTTAGGTCTTTATTAGTATGCAATATACTGAATTGTATATACGTCAAGTTAGATTGTATAACTTATTTTTCTTTCCTTTAAAATGTAAATATTTATAATAAAGTTATTCATGGCCTTTATTTAAGCTTATTTATAAATACAAATAAAATAAAATTTATACTAGTAAGTCAGTATCTACAAACTTGGGATAGTTTTAATTTATTATAAGTATATGTTTGCAAAAGGAACAGATTCCCGTTTTGTTTGTACGGAATAACAAACGTTTAAATTTTTGAAATATTAGGTTTTGGGCCAGAAATATCCGTTCGGTTTGAGTTTGAGGTATCTGAGTGAACTTAAGTTGATACATTTAAAATAATAGTACCCATTATTAAAAGTAATTTATTAATGGGTAATATTATTTTAAAAGCTGAATTTTATGTTTTATTTTGTAAAAATAAATTCATCGGAAGCAATGTTTAGTGGTGTGCAAAACACGTGATTCTTCAAGTCTTTGAACGATTTTGCTTTGTTTCTAAATCGTCTAGTAAAAACGTTATGTGTACGCCATATATGCTATTAGTAAAACGAACTTTATATGGAATCAAATGTTATGTTTTCTTGCATGAAAATATAATAATAAAAGTTTAGCTTTTTAAGTACTTGTTGTTAGACAGTCTTTTTATAGTTCGCCCCCAATTAATTTTTCTTACTGGCTTCTGTTTGGACTCTAGCGCTGCATGCTACCTGGTGTGCAATGCTGGCATTGCACAGTTTTGTCATTAACTTCCATCATCGGTACACGGGAAAATTATTTAACAACGTAAAAAAATGACGATTGATTGAGTAGTCAAAGCGTGATTTCCTAACAAACTTACAGTCTCCTTTTAACATTAATTAGGTTTATGGGAATCGGTTATACACTTTAAGTATTTAAATTTAAGTGGACAAAAGTACAAACTGAATGTCTGTTCTACACTTTGAGTAGCGGTTTTGTAATCTTACTTTTATTTATTTACTAGCTGTGCCCGCGGCTCCGCCCGCTACCCCTCCTTTAAGGGATTGAATTTTTATGGCCTAAAATCTGGCCGGGGGTCATCTCGACAGATTAGTCAAGTTTGCATCAAAATCCGTCTAGCCGTTTTACGTAAGATAAACAGATAAACAGATAAACAGACAAACAGACAAAAAATCTAAAAACTGTTGGAACGTGTTCTGTTATCGTTTCTAAGTATCCTCAGCCAATGTTTTTTTCGAACATCTTCCATGTACAGACTTTTGACCCTCTTTAGCTTTATTATATGTATAGATTTCGGATTATCAATGCGTTACATTCTTGTGAATAATACTATAACTTAATTGCAGGACAGTGTAAATAAAGTAGCATAGATGTGATGTTTTTATACACTTGTACTATGATGAACTTGAAAAGTTTATGAGTCAGCTTGGGTTTTTAACAAGCAATTGTTTTATTCGAAATCCATGACAATTTGATTGCTAGTTCTGTACCGAGACTTTCGTGTCTGGTGTGAACGTAATATGCAAAGTGGTCGTCGCCTATCACTATATTTATAAGAAGAGGTAAATAGACTAATTTTAAATGAGGAATTCGATGTGCATGTGGCTCTGCGTATAACTATTAAAATAAACTACAAACTTTTATGAATTACTTTCGATTCTTAATTGTAATTTCCGAAGACCGAGACGTTCGGGTCTTGTATGAATGCAATATTGCGAACTGGTGGTCGCCTATCACTATATTTATTGGGAGAGGTAAATAGACTAATTTTAAATGAGGAATTGGGTGTGCATGTGGCTCGGAGACGAATGCAGCGGTGACGGCGCGGCGGCGTGCGCCCGCATCTCGCTCCCATTCGGCGACTGTTTCCGCATTGATTGTGTCCGTCGTCACTCGCGGACATCTATAGTGCGGCGACATCGCACCCCGATTGTATGCGTTGATGTGATTGTATTTTACTTAAGTTTTTTCAACGTGTCACAGTAGCATTTTTAATGTCTGGCACATTTACTTCGATTAGGTTATAAATACAAATATCTAAGTTTCTAAAGTGCTGTTATATCTACTGCGAAGCTTATGGCTTAGTTTGCGTTCGTAACAAATAATTGTTTTATTCGAAATCAATCACAAATTCATTGTAGACACGTAGTCTGAAAAAATATATCGTTAAATCTTAGTAAAATAAATTTTTGGAATTATATTCCTATTTGATTTTCAGTTCAGTTGAAAGGGGTTAAAAGGTATTGGAGGAATAACGACAGCAGATTATATATCTATGGATTTCATTTATATGTTAAATTAATGGGGATGCGACAAGGACAACTACGAACGACAGCGAGAACGGGATAAAAAAGTGATCTGGATAATAGCACCACATACCGGGTCCACTTTAAATCATTTCAGATCCTTAAGACTCACAAAGCCCCAGTTTTACTCTTAAGCTACTATTTGAATACATGTATAACAGAAAAAATATACGTACCTACGTGTAATACCTGAAAAAAGTTTACTAGAGTTGCAAAAGCTTGCGAAATGAATGCATCAGTTGTTTGCTACCATCACCGCTGAGGAAGAGTATCCTAATTGTACACGTAAAAGGAACACTGGGTTGCAAATGACAATGCGATCACAGTCATGGTAAGCCACGAAACATTCTGACTAAAACGAAGCAACGTTTGCGTAACTCTGTCACACCCCAGCAGTGGCCTTAGTCTGTGATGAAAAGGATTTATTTTTAGGTAAGTATGTCAGAACCGTGTCATTTGGCACTCAATACTCTCTGCCTACCCCGTTAGGGATTTGGCGTGAAGATGTGTGTGTGTGAGTGTGTGTGAAAAGGATTTTTCTCGGCAACTACTTCTAAACTATACTCTTAAAAAATATTGGCAGTTATAGGGACCGCCGATAGGAGCGAAAACTTATAACTAAAAACAACCACAGTTCCTATCTCTCAAATGACAATATGGTACTTGTTCAAAATGTTCCTTAATACGTAATGCTTGACGCCGTGTAGCGATTTTTCTATCAGTGACTACTTGCGTGCTGCACTGTACTATACGATATGCCGCATCGGTGCGTGAGAGAGCACGAAGGGGAGGTTTGGGACGCAGCACTGTCGCTGAGCGCGTTCAATTGATTCTTGTGAACGGTGCACACAACGACGTTATAATTGGTAAATAGCTAACACAATTTGAGTTCAGTCGGTAAGTAGTTACAGACTATTTTGCAATACCTGGAGCGTAAATATGGCTCTGACGCGCTTTCAAGCACTTTGCCCTGCCCAATGTTGCTGTAAAAGTTTTTACTTCGATAAAATCTATGTGCACATAATAATGACAGCTGGTTTATTAATAGTTCTGTCTTTGCTAAAAAAACATTTCATTTTTTATACAAATTCATATTATACAAGTAATCGTGTTTTATGAATGGACGCAATTTTTAACATCAGCCGAAAACGTTATGAATAGGCCTTTGCGTAGAACTGGCTGTTACGTCACTCGATTTTAGCGTGGATTTTCTTGATTGATCCGCCTGCCGTGACGCTGTTATGTTCTGTACATATTTTAGATACTTATAATAATGTCTGGGCCGCGCCGGTACCTTGAGGCTCGTATTTGACGACTATCGCGTTTATTATACTTTTATTTATGCTATGCGACAGAAATGTATTAATTTGCCAGGTGATAGAACTCATTTTGTTCGACCGGGGCAGTACCACCGCCACCGTCATAATCTTTGTGAAACAATTCTTGCGTTTCGGTTTAGCGGCGTGGTTGCCGTGTAAACTTACTTACGAGGCGAACATTTGAGTCCTCAAGGGTATCAACGGATCTGTTGTCACCAAATACCATTCAATCGTACTTGGGGATGATTACTAATGTTCACGGGCGGTAGGGACTACTTACCATCAGATAGACTGCATGAACGTTCACACATTCTCAAGATAGTGTGCTTTATGAGCTTTTAAGATTAATTGAACTTGTTAGGTTAGTATAAGAAACGCGAAAATTAAGCAAGCGGGGGCTGGGCCGTTACAACCGGTGTAGGACTATCCGAAGCTGGCCATCCACCACAAAAAGCGTGTTTCATTCCTATTAGGTATTAAGAATTCCTCCTGTCCGTTCATCCGTCCGTGTGTCTTATAGCTGTATCTCTTGAACCGTATTATATAGACAATTCAAGTTTTAACAAAATGTGTATTACGAGTAGGTACTTACTATAGCTTTTATAACAACATATCAAAAAGTTACTTATCGCCATCTTTTTATGCATTTACCGTTTCCACTTACAACGCCAGGTTTGCGTTAGGGTTTTTGGAAGTTGAATAAAAATACTTTATTCCATGGCTTTATTCTTTAACTCCTAACATTTAAAAATTTAGGTTAGGATAACACATATTTTTACGATAAAAAAGGTTGCGTCACTTAGTGTTATCGATTTATTTATGAGATTAGAAAATGATCACATAAATTAAGTACAAATGTTTGTCAGACTATAACCAAAGTTGGCACTAGGATGGAAGTGGTGGTGGACCCTTCAACAATATACGTATTTTATTGCAATACTAGCTGACCCGCGCAAGGTCCTTTGCGTCACATCAGAGAGAGTGAGTCAAATTTTCCCCGTTTTTGCAACATTTTCGTTGATACTCGGCTCATTTGTCTTAGCGTGATAATATATGGCCTATAGCCTTCCTCAATAAATGGGCTATCTAACACTGAAAGAATTTTTCAAATCGGACCAGTAGTTTCTGAGATTAGCGCGTTAAAGCAAACAAACAAACAAACAAACAAACACACAAATTCTTCAGCTTTATAATATTAGTATTGATACAACACTGTTTTGATGTCAGTTCATGTGTAGTAACTGTATTCTTGTATTTTTATTCTTTACAGGCGTAAATATTAGAAGTAAAATACTATATTGTACATAGGACATATTTTATCTTAAATACAAACTGAGACGCCGAAGGGCATCTGGCAGACGTGAAACACCGAAACTATATTAATTATAGAAACAAAACAATTTACAGAAAATTTACAGGTAAACCATCACACTGACATCGACAGCACAGTAGCTCGTGTAGATATCACACTAGCCCACCCATCACATCAGTACAACCAATAAACTAGCAGACTCATCACACTGGCACACCTATCACACTAACGCACCTATCATACTAACACGGTCATTCCGAAACACTCCGTTTCACTTCAGTTTCACTTTAAACACCCTAACAATGCTTCTCCGCGGGAAGGAGTTATGTGCTTCGATGCATCGCCACGCCAACGGCCAGCATCATCCGCCGTATGAGATGTTTTACATCGGAACATATTAAGCCATAATTCACACGCAGTGAAAGTTAAGTGTTCAGAAAACTAAACTTAGTTCCTGATTTAATAAGCTAATTTAGTTTTCTGAACATTTTACTTAGGAGTAGGTTCATTGTAGGTATTTATTTATTAACTATTTTAAAATGTTTAAAATTGTCATTCTTAATACATACTAATGTCCATCATTGATACCTATTTCACTAAGACGTGGTGACTTTTAAATCAAAATTGTTACATACTTTTCCGATAGATGTACCTGAAATACAAAAAATAATTCTATTACAATCTCTTGCATGGCAAATCTTCGAGGTAAATGTGTTTGGCGGAACAGAAATTCGACGAACATATCACACATCGAGTTTCCGTTTCATCGAGTTCAAATCATACGTGTGCACAAGAATTTTCATTTCAAAATTTGAGTAGGAACAGATATGAAAAGTTATCACGGAGTGTGTCTGTAGCCGGCACATTGCATGTATTCGCGGCTGTAACGATTGGTCGCATGCCCTAGTACTATTTGCTGCTCGCGCGGCGGGCAAACGTCCAGTTATTCTAATTTTACTTATAATCGATGTCGTCGCAACGCAGCCGACTCACCGACAAAAGACTTGTCCATCCGTCAAAGGTGAAAATTGGCACATGACAACAAGTAACCAGTTACGCAAATTCTAATAAAATGATACTGTTGCTTGGTTACTTAAACACTAATCGGGTATAGGCTGGTTACGCCACATACCACTTTACCTAAAACTTTTACGATTCTCTAGACAGACTTTCAATTATGTTTTTGAAATTCTAATGTATTTAAATACATGCTCAAACTTGTATTTTAAAATTTAGCGCTCAATAATATAAGAACACATAATAAAAATGTTATGTCCTCTACAATAAATAATTATTATAAGTTTTCCTTAATATAGTAGGTAAATCGATTCTTTTATTGGAATAAAAAACTTTATAATCTCAGAATTTAATTTATCATAATTTGTTTACTTGTAACATACGTAATTAATCAGTATATATTAATCTATTATAAATGGAGTGTAGACATAATAAGAAAAACAAAGATGTCATTGTGTTTTTCAATATTTTCAGTCGCAAAGGCAACTTCAATCAATCAGGCCAACTACTTCGTCACTGATGACAAAGATTGAACCTTGAACCACAGATTCGCAGTACTGACTTAGGGCGGGCATTAAAAAGGAGTAGCTGTCAAAAAAGCAGGCACAGAAATAAAAAAGGTAAGAAAACAAAACGATATAAAAGCTTTTGATATTGTAGCAAAAACATTGTTCTAATCAAGCAGGCTTAGGCAAAATTCCTTAAATATGAACTTTGTATGTATTTTCATAGAATATATATAGACGTCATTTCCTATACGCTTATGCTGGAAATTTTAGTGTTAGTGTTGCTGAAAGCAAATGCTTACTAAAGCTTTCTAAATATGTGGTATCATAAAACGGTACAATTAGTCATCAATCGTAGTACTGTGTGTAATCAACGGCTAGCAACGGATTGGAACATAATTTTTGTTTGTACATCGTTATGAGGGAAAATATCCAGAAATACTTTAGTATTTTATAATAAGAAAACATAAAATGACTAATGTGACTTTGAAAGATTCTCGATCTATTTATGGTTAATAACTACCGATATCTGTAGGCGGCAGATAATTGTTCTTTACCATAAAAATCATCATGTTTTGACGACTTTTGTACCGCCAACCTCGTAGTTGGATTTGAACGTTGTCACCGACTTACTACGAGGATACTTACACACGAGGCGAAAATTAGTCCTCACTGCAGGTTCTCAGTAGCAATGCATCGGTGGCCAACCTCAGATATGATTCTGTCGAACTTGGGACGGCATGAACTCAGGTCATCTTAGGTTAGGTAGACTCGTTTTTTTCCATCTTGAAACTATAAATACATATTTCTGGTTTTAAACATTGAATAGTGTATCCGGAACGATGAAATTAATATTACTAGGATTTTGCTATGTTATAATTAAAGCAATCATTGCCTAATGAAAGTTTCTGACAATCCTGAAGACAATCCTTTACAGACAATCCTGAAGATATCAACATAATGCGTTATTTTGTTCTTAAGGCTTAAACGACATTAGTTTACTAAGCTTTCTAGATGTTGCCAATTAAAATACATATTAAATGTTATTCATTTTATTACCTACAATAAACACACTTAAATGTTTAATCATTTACATATTTAATGTGTTTTCACACTAACGTTGAGCTATTACAACATCACATTTTATTTATAATGGTCTGGACAGGATTTGCAAATGTATCTATTCATAATAAGGTACATGTAATATTCTATTACATATTCAGACTAATAGTTAATTTAAAAACTGCATCGTTGTACTAAAGATAATAATTTTGATTAAATTTATTTCTTTGTTGATGTAAATAATAATTTAATGCGTGAAAAATAATAAAGATAAATTAAAATTAAACTTTTAACTGTCAGTGTTAACAGACCATTCGTACATTTGCGATGACACTTGTAAATTAAATATCGCAGCTTTATATAATGACAAAGCGTTTTATATGTATAGATGACGGTCTACGCTAATATTAAAACTGAAATATTGCAGGTAAGTTTAGTTGATAGACACCTTTTGGGCTTTATAGGTGGCGCTATTTTCCAGATTTTTTAAAGATAGGTTAAGAGCCATTAGTATTACATATATATTGAAATTTGATACAAATATTGTTACTCAGCAACTGAGGAAGCTTATAAAGAATATAGTTAAAAAAAACACGCTTTCGAGCATATCAAACTAAAAAGTAAAAAAATAATTATTAATATAAGCTGAAAACAATAATGAACGGAAAATACTAGTATTATTGTGAATAAAGCGTGGATAGCTCGATATATGAAAAATATGGCACAAAGCGCCCCACGCTTTATTCACCCATCATTGTTTTCAGCTTATATTAAAAATGATTTTTTTTGTATTCTCGAAGTTTTAGTTTGATATTCTCGAAAAGCGTGTTTTTTTAGTTTTTTTAAACTATATTTATTTTTCACTTTTTAGTTCGAGTTCTTTTAAGCCGAGTGCT
>DWNR01000615.1:0-18600 GCA_018250455.1 Polygonus leo | reverse complement strand
GGAAGAGGGTTAAATTTCAATTACTAAATTTGACCTAAACAAATAAATAAACAAACGGGGTGAGCTAAATAAAACCGAACCGTTTAATAAAACTCAGCGAACAATTGAAAAAGTCAACTATTTGAATCAAATATACTTAATTTTGATAAATTATAGATTTTGCACGAACTTACATTTGTAATGTAGGCCCCATACTCTCATACTCTTAAAACCCAAATGTGAAATGTGAAAATATTCTTAAGCTTCTTTTAATTAGGCATATTAAAAATAAGTTGACCTCTGAAACTTCAATTTCCCTAATGTAAATGTTTCACTTATAGGTATGCTCATCAAAATAGACGCCAGCTCTTAACGCCCGCCATAATCTTTCGAAGTTTTGGGAATTTTTAACGCTGTAGCACGAGTATTTACATTTCTTCATTTAGTCCTCACATCACACCTATTACTAATTTATGTAATTATAGTACTAATTTAGTAATTTAGGTACCTGAAACCCACTTAAAATTTATATTTACTGCAATAAAATGTTAAAATAAATATTTTCTTCTTATTATTTTATGTATAAAAAATATCAAAGGTGGATTATAAATTAAATATATACGTTATACATAGTTAGAAATCAATTATATCTAGTGGATGGGCGTTATATTCTTTACAAAAGATGATCTCAATAATTATAATCGTACATATTAAAATGCGTGTGGTATAGAGACGAAGTGTCAAAATTCAATTTTCTCCACATCACTGTCATTATCACGTCATAGCCCTTCACGCTCGTTATCGGTACTCGATCAACTCTGAAAGCCCTTCAGTTTTGCAACCTCATGCATCTTTTTGCCCTTTTTCGTTGGAATGTCTTGAAATAACTGATCTGTAATCTGTAATAATTCCTGGTAAATAAAATACCGCCCAAGTGCCGGTCAGATCCGCGAACGGTACTTAGGGTACCAATATGTATAAAAAATACTTAAACATTATCTTATTCTATTGTTAGTATTTGTTGTTATAGCGGCAACAGAAATACATCATCTGTGAAAATTTCAACTGTCTCGCTATCACGGTTGAGATGCAGCCTGGTGACAGACAGACTGAGAACTGAGTCTTAGTCCCGTTTTTACCTTTGGGTACAGGATCCATTAGGGTATAGGACTGAACAACAGTTTTTGTACAGGCCTAAACAATAATTATATTGTTCAGTTCTATACATTATTACAATATAACGCAATATATGTCGTCGATATAACACTAATAAATTTATTTTTGTGTCCTATACCATATGACTTAATAGATGGCTTCAAAAACAAAACAAAATGGCCCATCTAAACGCCAAAACAAATCTGGATGTGGATTTGGTAATTAAACAATTTCCAAGTCAAATTTGGGTACAGCCCGAAGTGACCTTACCCTATTTCAAATTAGGGTCACGCTGAACACACTTCTGCTTGCTTCTCACGGTTTTATAAGCAACACCCAAATATATTCGCAATGCGGTATCATTGGCATCGTGCCCTGGGATATGTAGAAAATAGCATGAGGATACACTTTTCAAACACCATTAACATCCAATTACGTTATTTACGTTATATATTCATAAATATATATATATATATATATATATATTTACGAATGTGTAGTTGCTGTTGGCCCTTCTGGCTTTTACAGCTTCACCGAGCGTTTATGGCAAGCCAAGTAAGGGCTTAGCCGATGTAACTAATTCTTAAGAGAAGATAGGTAGACAAGACAAGTAGACAAAGTATTAATGAGGTAAGGGATGAGTTAATGCAACGTCTTTTTATTTTAAAATTATACTAAAAACTCATTTTTAAAATTCGAGATGTGTGTATTATATCTAAAATACGAAAGAATAAATAAAAATATAGTATAGTAATAAAAAGAAAATTAGATATAATTTCAAATAACAGATTGAATTTTCTACTACTTACATATATGAAAAAAATTTAGAGTTAAAAAAGAACTTAACCTCGAGCATCATATTTACATTGTATTTTACTATATTTAAGCCGTAACTTACTGTGTAATATACCTATAATTATAAAACGTTTTTGATTTGTTCAAAAATGTGTGAAACATTTGACGCACGGTAAAACTCGTGTAGTTCGACCGAAGAGGTAATACCGATCTTCATAATGACCCATGAAACAATTTATCGTTGGGGTTGACTTGACTACATATGTCCATGAGAGGCTCACTCACCAACAAGTGGACTCCATGCTCATTTGTTACATTTCAACGATAAAAAAATCCATATCACTTCCATTATCACGTTACAACCCTTCGCGCTCCTTATCGGTACTCCAACAATTCTGAAGCCCTTCAATATTGCAAACTCATGCAACTTTTTAGCCTTTTCCCTTGGAATGTCTAAAATTATCTGATGGAACTCGTAAATAAATAAACATCGTCAATAAATAATGAAATGCTGCTTCTTGGTAAACGTAAAACTTGAGAATGAGGTTTTTATGGTAAAAAATAAAGCAGCTGTTGCTCGGGGAAACAGATAATATGGAAACAACTAAAGTGGCATTTTCTATGCAATCTTCTAAACGAACCATATGAATGGACCAATGAATGACCAATGAATGGACCATAATTTATGATTTGCGTCAGATTGAAAATTCTTCTGTTTAAGGTCTTCTCATGGTTCTTTTTATCGTATAAAGGTAGCAACGAGCACGCAGTCCGCCTACAGGTAAATGGTCACTGCCATCCATAGAATTAGTACTAAAAACCAGGTACGATTGTATCGTACTTTGTTTCACTACAGATGCGTTGTTACTCCTGGGGCAAATTTAAGTAAGATTTGTATGTGTTATGTTTAGCCGCCAACCACGCCTCCCTAAAGCCAAAACACAAGAATTTCTTTACGAAGAATTATGGGGATTTTAAAAGAGTGCTTGCTTTTAAAACGATATATGTACGCGCATATACATCGCATTGGCATCGTGCCCTATGCCACAACATAGAAAATATCATGAGGACACAATTTTCGAACACCATCAATCAAGCGTGAAGTGCACTTTCAGATCACGCGTCAACATACATGATTTGCAGTATCAATGCATGATGTATGTGGTTTTAGTATTGGAAAATTCACGTTAGAACTAAATATTTCACGTTTACGTATCGAGAACTTTTACTAGTTACTTTTGGATTATTATTCATTTATTGACAAAAACAAATACAATCAAAATAGAAAAGATTTGAACAAACTTAAATGATTTATCGCTAATTTACACCTTTTAGTAATTTACACGTGAGGCATTTTAGTATCATACATTTCAGATTGTATTGATTCATTAAATTGATTATAGCGCCACAGATATATGTAAATATGTTCGTAAGCGAAGCATATTATAATAAAATATGCACATAATACTTTTGTCACCGAAATGACTGTTGCGACAAAACTAAATATTTTTGTAAGCTTGAAAGAATTCTAAAGGATCCAGGCAGACACCGTCTTGACCTTAACACACTTCGACAACCAATAGCTATCGAATTCACGTTACAAATATGTGCAAAATTTCAAATCAGCAATATCATGTAATATTATGATACGATATCACGTATCGGTATTTTACTTTTAAATACCGCTTTTTAAAGTGCCTAAAGTATATACCAGATCATAAAAACAATATACGGGTATATCGAGGGTATTTGGTAAAGGTCCAATATTTGAATGGCGAAAGATAGTGTTAAAACTTAGTCCAAGAAGAGAATCCAGTGATATTTAATAGAAAGCACATCACATTGCATAATAAAAATGCAAACATGCTGCTTAGGAACCCGTTATAGCATTTATATACCCGAAAATTATAGAACTAAGCTGGGAAATTCTGTCGCATTCTCCGACTTAGCACCCTCCGACTATCACTCGTTTTATTCCTTTAAAAATTGTAGTGCAAATAATTCAAGACTGAAAAAGATATCAAAATATATATATAATTATGATACTTATATTATTTAACAAACTTTATTGACGATAAGAAAAAGTTGTATTTTGTTTTACTCCAAAAACGGACACAACTTTTCGGTAGTCCGATACAATATAAAGGTCAATAGTGTTATTTGAGAAGAACAAGATTATAGCATCACATGGCCGCTATAAACGGTAGTTGGGAATGTGGGAGCCCTTCAAGGGTGATTCATTGCCACTTAACTTCAGTTCAGCTAGATAAAGGACGGTAAACAACCCCGCACTTAATTTTGGGAACATGAGCGTATGTTTCATCCACACAATACATTTATTAAAACCATAGAAGATACGACGATGATTTATGCATACAAATTTCTCTTGTCACTTTATCCTCAGACTTATGAAATTGTTTTTTCTTTCTTTTATCGAGCGTGCAGTCCGCTTATGTTAAGTGGTCACTGCCGTCCGTGGACATTAGTAATCATTTCTAAGTATGATTTAATCATACATTTATAATGTTTCCAGATTTCAGTATCGAACCCTTAGCGTATCAAACCATGGTAACGGGTAGTGATTAGCTTAAAAATACAGCAAGTGAAATTGGCTTTGAGTAAGACATGTTTAACGATATAGCTGTTTTAGTGACACGAGATAATAAGGATGTAGAACTAAAATTACTCGTATAACTTGATAATACACCATTTATCTCAAAAGTTAGAAAAAAAAAACAAACAAGCTGCCACAATATGAACCTGAAATAACTATGAAACTCGTAAAAGAGGAAAGTTATGCTTTAACAGCATCGTAATACTTCAAGAGTCAAGAATATAAAATTCGAGGGTAACATTTTTACGCTTTTAAGTTTTTTATGTTTATGGATAAAACTGCTGATACTTGAAAATAATACTACTGTCACAATGGAGACGAGAAGCGATATAATACCTTCAAAATACTCTCTCAAAACAAGTTCTCAAATCATATGTTACATTTAGGTTATAAGATACTATCTTCGACTATGGTAAACCGATTTATTTCTGTATTTATAGGAAAGGGATTAGTCATATGTAAGAAATCCCTTAGGGTGTTAAAATAGGGAATGCATTTACTTGAAACCATTTTTGTAAATGGGAAACCTATTAAATTATGAACATCAATAATCATCATGTAAAAGAAAATATTGAAATATAAACTCGAAAATATGACAAAGTTCTCAAATTGAAAATTAAACAGGACTTGGGCAGAATTAAATTGTTTAATATATCTACTCGTATATTTTCATTATATTGTTTATTTGTGTAAGAAACACACATACATAATATACTCATTACTCACCCTTAAATTCTTCGAAAAGTAGTCTAATAATAAAAATTACAATTATTTTTATAATAATGATTATTATAGCTTATAGTTGTAGGATTTTTCTTTAGGTGACACAAACATGTTTGTATTATTTAACAGCACGATAATGTAAGCATATATTTTTAAAAGCATACCATTTTCGCAGGTGACAGTTTCAACGGTAAATATGCTGACGACAGTTCTGAACGACAGCCCCATTTTTCCTGAAAACGAAGAAGAGCAAGCAGATTTATCGGCTCCTTTACTTATGGATAGTCCGCAGGTGGGCTGTAGACAATTTTGAAATCTTTCATATTGAACATGACGTACTAAAATTTTTCTATTTCCTTCAAACAGCAGGGAAATCGCGCACAATTTTCCTACCAATCCGTTTACGCCAGAGCTATTAGTTTTCGTGCTCTAGTGTTTGGATTCTGTAAAACTATTGGTAGGATTGCATATCTATTTTATTTACGTTCGCGATTGGAGGAAATTGCTCACTACTCACATATTTTTCCAGCCGAAACGAACAGTGTTTGTTCAATATCGGTCCAATTTGGGTAACGTCCACTACGAGTTCGAACTATTGCATTCGTAATTACATCTGTAGTATTTTGTTGCAGTGCGTCCTTTTCGGTACTTTCATGATATGGTTCGCGTCGATCACCATCAATCTCGGACCAACATTTTTATCTGGGGCTTTAGCAGCGAGCGCTGGGTCTTACGGATCTTATGGGCCAGCGCCATCTTGCCCATTAGTTCGCGGGCCCTTTAGACATTACGTACTTAATGCGCTTTGGATTGGCGTTAACGCTGTCTGCGTTGGATTGACATTATTCCACTTGAGGAAACTCCATCGAGATCTTACTAAGGTTTGTGTACGCCCACAATCGATGTAATATAATCACATCACATCATATATACCAAAAGGTCTTGGAGGAATGAAAATGATAAGATTGACGTTGAAGAAGGACGTTGATGTCCTAAAAATTTCAAATTCTTGGAAAAAACAGTTTTCATTTCTCTATGGCCAGTTATCACGTCGTTCATTGCTTTTAGGAAACATGGAGCATAGCAACATATTGAATGACATCATTGTGTAGTGCAGTAACGTTAGTCCACAAACACGACAATTTCACAACATTGTTTTACGATATAAAGCTAGGCGCCCAAAATTCGTTGGAACTCACAACATTACTATTTTACAGCCACATTCACACCGGAAATTCACATTAAACTCACATTGGTCATCGTCCATCCAGTATTTCACGTATAAGATTTAAATTTTCGCGAGTAAAACGAATGGGCTCTCAAAGAGACTTGTGGTTTCCGTTCTGGAATTTAGAGTCTATTTTAGAAGTTCACGCTTCGTCGAATTGGAGTTAGTTTGGGAGTGTTCGATAATTTAAATCTTACCGCATGCAGGCTAACGTAGAAGCTGTACGAGTAGCTGGTCTAGTGACCACGCTTGTCAGCATGGCAGGAGACAACAGGCGTATGGACTCGCTGCCAAACAGTGTTGGACCAAGGGTAAGTATCAGTTTGCACGAGTGTTTCTAGAATTAGACTTAGTTTATCTCATTAATGGATGTACCTTAGTGTAGTATGACACCTTAATGTTAGTACCTTCGTCTTTGTATATTTCTAATTTGAAATCGAGTTCCGGTTAACAGTTAATGAAAAAAATGTCTTTGTAATGTTCGAAATCTTTAAAACAATAACATATTTTTTAACATAAAACCGGTATTCGAATTCTTTTCAATCGCACTCTATTTTTTCATATCCTCTATCTTTAAAACATTAAATCCGTATAACTAAACTTAAAATTTAGTAACTATGATTTAAAAAAATACTAATAAAAGCATATTTTAAATTCAAACCTAAAAGAACTTTAGTCGCTTTGTGTACTTAGTCCACCTTCTCCTTTATTTCTTTTATCTTCTCTTTTAGTTGCAACCTTCTGTTTCCTTTGTCTGAGAATCAATGGTAATATGAATCTTCATTTAGACTGTAGATGGTGCTCTCACTGACGGTCACTGCCGGCCGACTGGTAGTGCTAACTTGCCTCTTGGTGGTGGTCGTCGGCTTCGAGGTTATCTTGCGAGGGTAGAACGAGAAGGAGTGCGGCGTGTGAGGATGTTCCTCGTCATCACTGCTGCGTACTGCCTCTTCTGGGGACCCTTGTTTTTTATTACCCTTCTGCATCATCCAGCCCTCACGTCGCATATAGCGTATGAAGTAAGTTCATAACTATTAATTCTTTCGATTCTTTTATTTAATGATTTAATGAATTTCACTATCAAACTTCTTCGCAAGATATCATCTACTCTAAAAGATTTCATAAACTGTATTCATCACAAAAGATACAAACCTCTAAATCTTCTAAGGTCAAAGTTCGTCCAAATATACTAACACTCTCAATTGGATCACTATATTTAGATAACATTCAGGCTGAACTAGATAGTTTCAAAAATACATCTCCAGATGTTTCTTTCATCCATGTTCAAATTAAAGAGGATCTGATGTACGGTTGCTCTAGTTCAAGTACAAAAAGTAAAACAACGTCTGAAATATTCAGAACACTTCGCAACATCGCAACTACGTTTGCAGTTTGCTGAGCCACGTCCTATTTTCAAGCTGAGTTCCTCTCATTCCCGACAGATGTACTTCCAAATAACTCTGCACATCTCATACGTGCACGCGGCGGTGAATCCGCTATTGTTCCTCGCGCTGCACCGAGCTCTGAGACGCGCGGCGTTGCAGTTGTGCTGCGGTTGCTGCGTTCATTGGAGTCAATTTGTACTCGCCCTTACTGCGGCTGGTAAGTTAAATGTCTTGTTATGTAAACTATGCTATCATAACTCAGCTACAATAATCAGACTATGAAATGTTTCGTTCACGTATATTTGTTTTGTTTTAGGTTTAGCGAAGGCTGCTTAATGTTTATGGGTTAATAAAGTCATCGTTTTCTTGTTTTATGGGTTAAAGTTAGTCGTTTAGTGTCATATGAGTATAAGGAAACTGTGAGTTTTGAACTCGAGTGAATTTTGTACAGATTACTGTACAAAATTCAGAGTTTCTTTCGAAGCTTAAACGAAATTTAGCATTTGTGCTCCACATTTCGACGGAAATATCCTATAATTTCATTTAGTTACATAAATACTTCCAATTTCATCTAAGACAAATCAGAATTTACGTAGAAAGTTTTATCCTTCAGTATCGCTATATTTGTGTTTAATTAAGATGTTTGTGCTTAATTAATTAAATATTGTCTGTTTTTAAATACTTTTTCTGTATTGTTTATGCAGCTCAGTCGCCACTAGCTCCATCATCGTTCTCGCCGGCGGCGGTTTCGCCAGAACCACCCCCCACACCCCCGCCACCAATGGCGCCGCCCGCGCCCCCCGGAACGCACCCTGGCCCGCCAACGCCTCACACGATGATGGTAATTACCTCTTATATGTAAGTGTTGACACCGTAATACGTGGTTTAATCAGTCGCACCACCCCGCACGTGTACCTGTAGTCCCCTGCCATTGTGTACACACCCTAACGGTTGAGCGACAAGTATAACGACGGAGTACTGAAGTATTTCTTGTTTGTTCAAACAAAATGAGAAAATAATCCGTTGTGCTCGTATTTACTCACCCTTCCCCGCGTAGTCTATTTGTACAGATTAGAAGCTAATATGAAGTCATTCCCTGAAAGTATTGTATAGTTAATTAGTATTGTCCACCGCCCTATAGTTGGTCCTACCACTTGTCTCATAATTGCCTTTACTATTAATTTTTTTAATGTCGTTATTGATGTATTAATTTACTTGATGTCCAAAACTAAAATATTAAATAATTGTACAGAATAAATAGAGCACCAGTGATGTATATGACTGTAAAAAACTAACCACATTCCTACGAGCGATGGTATTTGCATCGTATCAAAGATTTACTCTTAAGCATTGCTACTCTTCGAACTTTCTAATATAAACAGGATCTTGAGATAGACTTCTCCAAAGTGTTAGGTGCAAAAACAATCGCGTGTGGAAGTACACACCGAGAGCGATAAGTCACGTCGAAGTGAATTGGGGTTAAACGATCTGACGATGATAAAAATCTCGATCTCAGAGTTGGGAAGTTGAGGAGTGTGATGCTGAGAGTATGTCGAGTGCGCGTGTGCAGGGAGACGAGGATATGATGGAGTCGTGGAGCGGCAGCGTGCGGCGGCCGCGCTCGCCGAGCCCGCTCCTGCCCGCCGTCTGAAGCGCGCCCGCTCCTCCCCCGCGCGACCCCGCGCCGGCCGCACATATCCCGCCTGCCTTGCCATCCATACCAAGATACTCGTGTTGTAAATACACCCCAGACGTCCGACGTCTACCGCTGGTTCTTACTCGTCCTACGGATATCCAGAAAACTATATTTGTGTCATTCGTTAGATAATATTCGTCATTATAAGCTCAGTGTAATTCGTCATGTGAACTTAGTATGTTTCCAAGTTTTTGTCATATGTGTCTAAAATTAAATAATATACATTATGTATAATTGAATGTTATGAATATATTAGATTTATAAACGTAAGAAAATACGGAAAGCTCAATTCTAAACCTTTGTAATTAGTAGAAAATCTAAAGTGCCAACATTTAGCATTACTCACTCATAGTGATCCTGGGTGTTGTCATAGTATAATTAAAATTGGATCTTAATGTAAAATATTATATTTTTGTGATCTAAAATCAAATTATCATATAATGACACGAAACACCAATTTGTAGGACCTACATACATACATACATACGATATATTTACATATTTTGGTTACCCTTTCTAGTGTAAGGCATTCCATACCTATCTATAGTAAATTAATATTTTATCGGTTAGTGAAAATCTATTATACGTGTATATTTTAAATAAATTAAGTGTAGTTTTCGTAAGTAATGAATACCTTTAATCGTTTCATCTTCTGGAATTATGTAGATATATCAAAATTAGCAATGAACTTGCAAATTTTATAAAAAACATAGAAATAAACTAAAAAGTACACCTAAACTAAAAAATAATAAATAATTATGAACAACAATATAAAATCTCTTTTATCTAATGTATTTTATTTGCACATTATATATTGGCTCTGCTAATTATTTTAATGTTGTTTTGTAACTTCATAAAATTATGAGATTAAGTCACCATTTTCAATTACACATAAATATAATTGGGCCTTGTACGCTGCCTTGTAAGACACTTATTTGAACTAAATATCATTAAACTTGAAACTTATTTTTTGTTATCGAAATTCTGAAACATTTAAGTATCAAATAAATCAAGAGAATCAATTATATTTAATAAGATAGTGTTTGTAATTTTATACACTTAGCAATGTCGAAACTCAATGAAACGCTTGTTATTGAATCAGATCCGATGTTTATTATGTTTTAATAGTGTTTACGGTACAATCTTTCGATTAAAATTGATTGTATTTTTTATTTTACTTCAAATGTAATTTATAAATGAACAAGGGTAAAACTAACGTCCCAGTGAAATAAAAGGTAAAAACTAAGTTAGTTCCTAAAATAAATCTTATGACTCAAAATAGGTATTTGTGACACCTCATGCAGTTAGACGTAATATGATACAAATTTACAATATTATAAAAGGTAGAATTAAGATTCTTATAATTGAAATACGAATGTTTAGATAAATGGAAAAGTAAGAATTAATCAGAGTTGAGAGAAAAAAACATTAACGTGTCTATTAAAAAAATATAGTTGAAGTCCATGCAACTAAAGTAACATAAATGTTTGATAAAATTTTGAAAGGTTCCATATCATCCGTATGGACAAAATACCTTATATGAAGGAAAATGTATTGAGATATTTGGAAGGTGGATTACATAATATCAAAATTGTAATAAGTGGTAAATTGTGCCAACCTCCTCTAATGGTAAACTGGCATAAAATAAGCCGTATATTATATATGTATAATTATTATATTCAACATTAAAACCCATTTCTTATCACTTGACCTACGTAATATGGAATATAGAATAGTTAAAATTATTATTCATTTACGCGACCTGTATTATTTGCTATATCTAATAAATTGCAGACTTTGATTCAATATTTATATAACGCCGGTTTATATAGATTTTCGTAGTTTTCAAGTAACTTAAGAGTCAAATTATTTTTATGAAACATTATATCTAGGACTGATTACAAACAACTCATAAACTTTTAAAATGTTTATATCACTCGACGTACTCGTATAACAATTGGCAAACTATGATTTACCTGCACCTAATTATTTTAAGACACTTGATATAAGTGAATCTTCAATATAAAATTAATGTACACACATTTTGTAAAATATTTTTTTCTTCGCATTCACACATAATTTTTAAGATTATTTTGCGCTTATGGACTGACTTTTAAACATTTATGAAAAATAGATTTGTTTAATACAGAGCAACCAAGTGTGTCACATACAGTGTGTTTTATACAATTTAGAATAATGGCAATACACGTTATATGTATGTAAGTACATATAAATTTATTTCAGTACATAAATAATAGACGTCACTTAGATTGAGTAAACTATATTTAGATATAATTGTTTAATATTAAAAGTCACTAACGAAGAAGAGTAATTTTTAAATTAGAGATACGAATAAAAATATAAAATTAAACACAAAACTTTTGTAACTTATGATTTTATCGTGTATTAAAAATATTGTTGTAAATATGAATATTTGTAAAGAAAAAATAATAGAAACCTATAAAGTTGTGTTCGTATATATAAATGAAGAGAATGTTAAACACAAGAATAAAGGAGAATACTAAACGTTCAAATTGTTTTATTGCTTTTGCGATTCTCTAGAAATTTCTCGAAGTAATTTATTTACATAAAATATAGCAACCTCCTCGCATAATGATGATAAAAATGCGTAAATTGTATGTACGACATTATTCATAGGTACCTGCTGGAAAGCGATAATTCCGGCCAAAGTCATTTGTCATAAGCCACAAATAGGATTGAACTTCTTTCTATGGATGATCACAAATACCTTACTACTTCCGAGGACTGAGTCATCGCATCAAGTTTAATATTAGGTGGCAACACATATTTATAGCCTTAATACTAATGACATTTGAATATATGAAGGTGAGATATCCTTGATCGATCTGTGAATTTTTTATCACCTGCGTTATATTTTGAAGTAGGTGATTAAACATATTCTTGAGCGGCAAGGGAGATGGTAATTTTTTTATAAAAATCCACAACTTTTTTCTTCCGTGATGAATAACTTGATTATCTTGAGCCCGCTGCGTGACTTTCATCTACAGGAGGACCTGATGTGAATTTTAAAAGTTGGTCTTAATTTATAATATTTTCAAGCATTGCAACGAATTGCTGTCCAATTCCTGGACACAGGTCTTCGAGATTCTAAATGAAAGTGAAAGTTTATTTATTTCAAAGTAGGAATTTTCTATTGATCGAAAATTCCTGCCTATTAAATGTCACGTAAAATACACAAAAACTATATAGATATATTTCCAATTTAAAATTTTATAATACAGTATATAATTTATTATACAAAGACAAGAAATATACTGTGTACTATTATAACTATTTAAGCAAAATTATGAAGCGTTGTCATATTACTCGTATAATCAAGGAAAAATGATTAAGTGTTTATATTGCGATTAACTAATCACATTTGTCATTAACATATTCATTAATAGATTAATATACCTTTCTGGTAAGGATATTTTTAATTACATTAATTTCGTATTAGGAAGTAAGAGTTACAGGTATTTATTATAAAATATTTTACATTAACCTAAAAATAACTACAGAATTTACTAAACTTAATTTCAGAAATTTAATTTAATTTCTTCCAGATTTTTAAACCACTTTAAACCTATCACACTTGTTACGTGTGGATTGCTACACCTAACTCATGTTTCGGGATTTGGTATTATATATATCGTAAAATATTGTATATACTTTACGATGACGTTTTTTTTTTCAGACGAAAGACAAATACTAGAATTTTAACTACTAGAAAATGCTTCTTCTAAATCCACAATCCAAAATATTGGGACTACATACACATGTAAAAAACAGTTATTACAGATCATTGAACTTTCAGAAAGTATCTTTTAATAATGTCGTATTATTGTCATCGGCATTTAATACGGCCTCTCATCTCGTCTCTACGTAACAGAAGGGCGCGAGCAAGGGAATTCAATTAGTCGGTGTCGAATGCCAACCGCATGTTCGTAATTCCGCTTATGCAAAGAACTTCATATAATAGCTTCATAACTTTTTGAGAGCTCAAGGCTCCTGCAACTTAATTAGGCTTTAATGAGGCTTTTGTGATCTAGACGCTAAAAGAAGCCAGGTTCTCCTTAGAGAGTAATTTCAATATTTTCCTCTTTTTTCTTGGAATACCAATAAGTAATTTGCATTCCTCTTTGCTTTTACTTTTATTTTATTTGAAATATATAGACATGCTTTAATGAATCGTCTAGACGCTAAGAGAAACCTGGTATATGAGGAGAAATTTCAATATTTTTCTTAAACTTGATGGAATTCTAAATACTAATTTGAACGATTTAATATTAGTTATAAATCAGTTTCTTCATACCAATAATTTGTTCTATACAGATTGACAATTATCACTTACCAATTGAAAAAACATTCAAGTAATTCAATTAATATCAATTGCGAGAAATAGCAATAATAGAAGAAACGAAGTGATTTAAAGATTTTTCTTTTTCAGTACAGGTTCATAATATTAATCACTCACGAAATAAAAAATGGTTCATTTAAGTAATTCAATTAGCTTATATCAATTACTATTTCTCCATAAGAGAAGAAATGAAGATATTCAAAGAAATTTTCCTAAGCGCTTTTATCGACATTACATTATATAATTACCAAATCTACGGAACGGATGGGGACGCAAGAAGGAATCCAATTAGTCGATGCGGAATGCCATCCGGTTGACATACCCCCTTTTAGGAAAGGTCGTTCTTGTTAACGTAATTCACCTTTCACGACCACTCTTTTCAGTAAACATTTTAAGAGATTTACAATACCTTTTAGGATTTACAGAAACCGAAGTGAATATCGTTACACATTGTTAAATGACTTTAAAAGAGGTTAACTTCACGTGTGTAATATTGTTGGAATTGGATACATTCTGAGTACGGTGATCTATGTAGCCTTCCAAGCAAGTATGCTAAATATCCTAAGTGTTTGTTTGTTCGTATTTTTACCCACGAATTTCTCGGAAAGTAAAAGTCATATCCTTTTGAATTATAATATTCAAATTTAGTGAACAGTCTAAAGTTTCGTCTAAATTAGTTCAGTAGTCTAAGACATATGAATATCCTTGAAATTCTGGTTACTTTTCAGTTGGCACATTGAGTCGGTTTTACTTTATTATTTACTTTTATTTGATCTAATTTTGTCCGAACATTTCGTTGAAAATATATTTTTTAAAATAACTAAACGAGGCCGAGAAAGACAAATGGGTTAAATTAAGCGGAATCCTATCAGTTGACATCGTCCTTTGTAAGAAAGGTCAAGTTCCTGTCAACGTGATTTTACTCGCCAAGTATTTCGGAAAGTTACGCCTCTTGATTTGATAATTTAATTTTACGACGCCTATTTTCAGGTTTTACTATCTAAGCTTGACTGAGTAATTTTTCATAAAAAATGAAGAACAAAATTAATATAATTTGAATAATATAATTTGAACGAATTTAATATAATTTGAACAAACAAAATGTTGAACAATTGACGTTGCTCTTTTAAGTAAAAAGGTTCACGACTCCTAAGCCCTGACTTTTTCAAACACCAATTGCGTATCGTTAAGTTCTTACCCAAGTGTTTCAAGAGTATTTTTGTGGGTGATCGATATAAGTTCGGAAACCGACCTACTTAATTCCTTTTTATGAAAATAATTTTCTATACCTCTTCTCACGCACTTCAAATCTGTATAACCTGATCCGTTTATTAGGGTTCCGTACCCAAATGATGCCAACGGGATCGTATAACCAATACTTCGTTGTTCGGCCTTCCGTCCGTCTGTCACAAGGCTGCATCTGTGGACCAGCAATAATTACCATGGCCGCTAGAACAAGAACAGATCCTAGAATTAAAATGATTTATTTAACTATTTTCTAATACCGTGTTGTTTTCATCCTACATTTCTACTTACAACGATATGTCGGTTCAGAACTCTTCGTGTGCGAGTTCTGTCTGCACTTTACCGATTATAATATACATACTTTCTTAAAAATCAGTCCATCAATGTCAGCTATCAACATTAATATCAGCTGTAACTTTGTTCTGTGATCTGCTTATCTATTGCTTCCAATTTGTGTTGTTGGGTGGCTTCGTATAACAAGTCACACAAATAGATATCTCTTCAATACAAAAAGAATATACAGCCACATGTGCTCGGTGCCATCGTATTAATCACTACACACAGTAGATACACAAACAGCGCCCCTTGCCAGGAGAGGAAGGAAATCCAATTAGTCGGGACTCTAGTTGACGTCCCTCTTTTTTGCAAAGAGCCCTTTTAATACGATTAACCTGTTATGGCGCTCGACATTTTTATCACAGTGAAGTAGCTTATTCGAATTAGTGAATGTTATTCGGAAAATTAAAAGGGCTTAAAATGATCCTCCAGTTTTGTTTTGTCGGAGCATCGCTTTTAATCGAATTTGTACGAAAATGCTTCGAACTTTTAAGTGGATTAAATTTAGATTGTCGTTTTCACATTTTGCGTAATATAAATTCATATCATTACTTTCATTTTCATTTCATTTCATTACATTACAAACTTTCGGTCTGTAAATCGGTTCTATTGCTAATTTACACAGTTTTAAAACTTCATTAGCTAACTTGTTCAAATCAAAAAATGACTTGAAGTATGTTCATTTTGTATTATAGAACTTTTCCTCCAATAATAAAAGGGCCAATTTGAAACCAATATTAATCTTATTCAACAAAAATAGGCTTAGAATGACAGATGCGTTGGTGACTGTTTTTACAAATATCTACCATAAACAGGCAACAAACAGGCAACGACGATCACTTTCTACCAGGTAGTCCATCTGCGACATCGCATAAATATAGAGTGGCAATGAAAATATCGCAAAAAATTAAATACAAAAAGAAATCGGTAAAATTAAAAACATCTTTTTTTGTGCGTTTGCTACCAAACGAGTATGCAGTCCACCTGATGGTAAGTGGCTACTGCAACCTATGGACATAAGTAGTCGTCCCTAAGTACGTTTGAACCAAGGTTTACCACGGATGCGTTACTACCCTTGAGGAAAAAAATGTTCGCCTTGTTTGTAAGTATAGCCGGCAACCATGTCTCTCCTAATCGAAACACAATAAATTGCTTCACGGAGGATTATGAAGGTGGCGGTGGCAGATTGAACTACATGATTTTACTACGCAAGATGAGAAGTGAGCTTCTTTCTGAGGAATTGCGGGATCGCTTTAAAAAATCAAATCAAAAATAATTCTTAAAAATTCATAAAAATCAACAAGTTTTTGTTTAACAGTAGGTTTGTAGATAGGTAGGTAGATTTGGGCTTCTTCGAAAAAGGTGCGAAAGGAGCTTGTCTTTTGACAATACCTCTTGCAAATACCTACCTGTTGCAGATATCCATGACTCAGATCAATCAGATTACAATTTGATGGCACGTCCGCTGTATAAACATAGTACGCTCAAACTACCTTGGATATTAGATTTGCCAATTTGACTTTAATTGAAACACATTTGTTCGATGCATATTTGAACGGAATACTAAATTTTATTCGAACATATACGTAACGAATGCAAATGTCAAATCAAGGTTTGTAGTTTCAGCAATGTTGGAACATGTTAATTTTAGAGTATATCAGTATACAGGGGTGAATAATCACCACTCATGCATATTTATTTGGTACATAAATACCAAAAGCGTATTTTAACATATGATGTATCTATTTATATAATTACTCATTATTATGTAGTAGTTTCTAACTGCAGCTCTATATTATATTATTTTCTCTTTCGAAAACAGGGAACAGTATTTTTTTGCATAAAATACCCCTGTATCTTGTTCCACATCTGTACATATGTCCAAGGTTTAAGATGGTCGTTGGAGAAGAAAATGTGTAAAAGAGTACTATAAAGAGCGATATTGTTACCTACCGCTTCACAAATTTGAGAAATACGAATTTTAATCACTTTAGTCACGTAACCCGTTGTTTTTTTTATTATTATTAAAAACAAGTACTTATAGCTATCATATTTACCCGCAGTGACGTGGATTTTTTTATAAAACAAAATAGCAACGGACAAGCGGACTCCCTAATTCGTGAGTCCACGTCTTTGGATAGCCTGGATAGCCTTAAAAAATTCATCGACCGTGTCACATGTCAAGAAAAGTATTTTATCTCTCAATTTAGACCAAGTTACAGATACAATATTAAGAAAAATTTCAATTAAATCGATTTTCTAGTTTCGGAGATTAATAAAATGGAACATAGTTATATATAAAGGTATCTAACAATAAAAACTATGAACATAGATAGCTAATAACCTATCTAGATCCTTTATAATGGACCTCCAGCCCGCTGGACAGCAAAACTGATGGATTACGACGCGGCCGACGAGTGCATTACGATCTAATCACGATCGCCGCCGCCCGGACGCCGCTGTGAACACAATATCGACATATTGCCACTTAAGGTTTATTTTGATACTAGATTTATGATTCTAATTGAATTTATAAGACTACCCTCACAATATTCGCCCATGATAAGTTCCGAAATTGTTTAGTAACATTTTGTTTATTTATGTTACTAGGTTCAATTTGGCACATTTGATACTTTTGGGCATAACAGATTTAGGTGTTTACATTTTTTTAAGGCAGATCAACGTCTCGCCATGCTCACTGGACTGGCAACCTCTACAGTATTATCTTTTGTTCAGTCCAATAATAGCCTATAACTCAAGTCTGACCATGTTATACATACGAGCAAATTTTATTTAAATCTGTTAAGTACTTTCGGTGATTTGCGTGGTCAAAAATTGTAACATTAGATTTTTTACTTGAGATTGATAGCTAAAGAGACCACGCAAAAAAGCCATGAACATAGGTACTAACGAATCTAGATCCTTCATAATTAAGTCACAGCTCGCTGGACAGCAACACTGATGGATTATAACACGGCCGACGCGTGTGTTAGATATATAATAATAATTGAACAAAAATATTGTATATTAATAATTTCGAAGGTATTAAAAAATTATAATTTC
>DWNR01000614.1:0-18601 GCA_018250455.1 Polygonus leo | reverse complement strand
TAGGTATTGGCAGTACATGACGTAACCTTCGGAGTGATCCAATAGCTGCAAAAACTTTTTTGCTAACTTCACTGATTTGTGGTTCCCAGGAAAAAGTGCGGTCGAAATAAATGCCTAGGTTTTTTACCGAGCTACTGTAAGGAATTTTAATACCATTAAGCGTCACTGAAGGTAATTGAGACCAGTTGATCCTTGCAATCTGCCGAGGACTGCCTATAATTATAGTTCTTGTTTTGTCAGGGTTAAGTTTAAGCCCATGGGCCTGACTCCAATTCGAGATACAAGTCAAATCATTGTTAGTGATTTGTATAGCATTAGAAAGACTTTCTAATGTGGTTTGATAATAAATTTGTAAATCGTCTGCATAAAGATGGTAAAGAGAAGATAACTGGGAGCTTATAGAATTAATGAAAATAGAAAATAGGAGTGGGGACAACACGCCACCCTGCGGAACACCAGCATCAGTCGGAATCCAAGATGAAAAACTATCTTTAATACGAACACGTTGCCGGCGTCCCGTCAGGTAACTATGAAACCAGTCAATTGCTGTTGGAGATATGTTATAAGAGCGAAGAATACCTAACAGAATATGGAAATCTATACTATTAAATGCGTTACTAAAGTCAAGTAATGTTAAAACTGTAACTTTTTTTTGGTCCATACCTTGACGAATATCATCAGATATCTTAACTAGGGCAGTTGTCGTACTATGTCCGTGTCGAAAACCTGACTGTAGAGGATTAAAAAGTGCAAATTTACATAAGTAAGTATTAAGCTGATGGTATATAAGATGCTCAAGGACCTTAGATAAAAAAGGAAGTATAGAAATGGGTCGGTAGTCGGAAAAAAAAGAAGGATTGGATTTTTTGGGAATGGGTACAACTTGAGCATCTTTCCAGCAGGTAGGAAAAGAACTCTCAGATAAGGAACGATTTAGAATGTGTGTAATTATAGGAAGAAGGATGTCAATAATGGGTAAAATCATTTTTCGACTGACACAGTCACTGCCGATAGCGTCGGAATGTATAGAAAGAATACTCTTCTTAACATCACAATCAGCAAATTGTTTAAAAGAAAAAGCAGGATTTTTAGAGTTGGGGCAAGTAGAAAGGCGATTTAAGGTTTCAGCTTTTAACTTACTGTCAATGGTAGAAGTATTTGTAAAATGTTGATTAAGGAGGTTTAAGTTCATATCGTGAGGAAACGAGGATTGTTGTGATTTCCCAACTCCAAGTGATTTAAGAAATTTCCAGACCCAAGATGGTTCTTTATTTTGGATTGAAGAGTAAATATGGCGTCGTTGTACATCTCTACACATCATATTACAGCGATTTCGAACAGATTTGTACTTATCCCTATTATCATCATTTGGTTTTGACTTGTATCGCGATTTGGCTGAGTTCTTTTTTGCTATAATAGATTTTAATTCATCAGTGAGCCATGGAGCAGGTAAATGTCGCATGCGAACTGGACGAAGAGGCGCATGGACATCATACAGTTGTAAGACTGCAGAATTTAGCAGTGTTACTTCTTCATCGACACTAGCAGCACTCCGTACCTTATTAAAATCTATATTAGTTGCATCATGGCGAAGCTGTTCCACATCCATACCGTTAAAATTACGCAGAAGTAGAATCCTTGACTTTGCTTTAGGAGGTCGGATTTTGTATGATAAGTACAAAAGATCATGGTAAGAAAAGCCTTCAGCGGAACACTGACCATGTTTTTCAACGTGATCAAGGGAAGATACTAATATTAGATCAAGAAGTGAAGCCTGACAGTTAGGGAAATGGTGAGTAGGAGATAGTGGTAGTATATGCAAATTTAAAGACTCTGCCAAAGATTTCAGTCTGTTGGTTCTACCATCCTGTTTTAGCATACACGTATTAAAGTCGCCCATAATTATTGTATGACTAAAGCGAGGAGTATGGTCTTCAAGATTTTTTTCTAAGGCAGCGAAATAATCGATATTAGAGGAAGGACTGTAGAACACACCAAGAAGAATTTTAGAGTGAGAAAAAAGTATTTCTATGAATAAATGTTCAGCTTCATTCCCATTATCATTCTGAGAAGATAGGCTAAGAAGTGAAAAAGGTATATGGGAGCGCAGGTAAATAGCGACACCGCCACCGCCTCGTGCAATACGATCGTTACGAATTAGCTGAAACCCAGGCAAAGAGTATGAAGTCGAAGAATGGCAAGTCTTGAACCATGATTCCGAAACAAGAATAGCATGTATATGTTGGCTATCAAAGGAAGATAATAAATCTGGATAATGTGCAGGAATGCTTTGGGCATTTATATGGACTATATTGAAGTTTTTCGAAAAGTTCGAGAAATTAGAATTCAATGTTTCATTTAATGGAGGGATACTTACAAAACTGTCGTCAGTACTCAATCCATCCTGATCGTTGGAAAAAGAATGATAAGTTATGTCACTATCACTTACAGACATTAAATAACTGCCAATTTGTATATATATATGTATAGAATATAAGATTCATATAAATAAAAAAAAAATGTTTACACTAATACTAATACAACAATATACTAATGCACTAATACAATTAACGCTGCACTACCCTGCCAGCTAATATATATGAATATTAGGTAGAAAAAAAATACAATATTATAATGCAAATATTCTAAAAATAAATTATCAACATACTATAATATTAATGAAGCACAAATTTTACCAACATCTACACAACACATTAAATATAAAGGGCATAGCATATTCACAACACAAAATTTACATTAAAAGTCGGACGAACATTTGTCACCCATTTTACTAAGCGAAAGTTAAGGTAAGAACAGATTTACTACTGCACAAGATATGAAGCATAGACAAAACGTAACAAACATGAATTGCAAGGCTGAATAATGTTTAACTTTGCCTTCCTTTACAAAGACAAATTAAAAAATCACATAAAAGACACAGATAAAACAAAGACCAGGAACAAGATGTAAACAAGTATTGCGTTTTAATATGTGGTTCCTTGAGGTTAGGCTAAAGTTATAATAAAATAAGACTAGGTTTGCTAAGAGTTAATTAGAAAACATTGTGAAAGACATTATTGACATAAAATAAAATACGAGTATATAGAAATCTATTACAAGAAGGAAGTGTTAAAGAAGAAGAAAGAAAAAGTTAAAGAATAATGTTTTGTAACAAACCTTACTTCTTAATGTGCCTCTTGGTACGAGAAATAAGCTTAGTATCCAAGCTTTTACTTGCACCACTGCATGGCTGTGAAGATACAGGGCCGGGCACGGTAGCACACTGAATTAGTTCCAAGTCAGCCATACATACCACTTGGTGATGCGAGCCATCAGGTGCGATAATGTGGATAGTACCGTCTCTAGTCCATGTCTTACCAATTCCGTACTTCTGTCGAGCCTTCATAAATACGGTGTGCCGGCTTTTGGTCAGAAATTCAGACTGCGTCATACCAGACCCCTTCAACTTGGTTTTGGAATACCATATTTTATCTCTGGTAGAAGATTCAAGAAACTTAACCACGAGAGGCCTAGATTTATTTTCGGAGGGACGCCCGAGACGATGACAATGTGAAATGTGGTCACTTGTGAAGTCGGAGATCTTCAGTTTTTCGCAAACAACAGTGGAGATCACTTCGGCGGTATCCTCGTTCTTCTTTTCTGGCACCCCGTGAAACAACAGCATTTTACGTCGGCTTTTCATTTCAAGGCGGTCCACCTCATTAGCTAGGAAGTCTACCTGGCAGTGCAAAATCTCCAGGGCAGACATGATAAAAGAGCGAAATGCTGTGAAATCTGACGCCAACGACGAAGTAGACGCCTGTGGACCAGCTTTTTGGATATCCCGCTGAAACTCATCCATTCGAGTTACAAATAACTCCATCATTGCTGTCAACGAGCCTTTGACTTCTTTGAGTGACTCCATTTGTGGTTGTGTTGTATGTTGTGTTGTAAGAACTGGAGGAATTAATGTTGAGAGAATAGCTGGTAGGACAGTGCAATTAATTACGCATAAATATAGAACATAAAGTCGTGTTGTATATTTAAAATAAATAAAGTTCGTAATCGAATTATTGTATGTGTGCACTTAATTCAAGGCCTACCCGCGAAAAAAAAAACATAATGGCTGGAAAATGGCTTAATGGCTGGAAATAACACTTATGCAACTAACATGCATGAAGTGCTTTATGAACTTTAGAAAAACCCTGTATGGTGTGAAAATAACATATAAATATACATATATGTGTGAAAAAGTCACTATATGAGCATATCATAGATAAGGAACTCTAATAATTTAAATAATAAAAATAACAAAAACTAAAAGAAAATAATTAAAAAATACGCACTCCACATAACGAATAGCAATTGTTTGCAAAAAATAACACCCAAACCCGAGAAATAATTTGAAGTAACAATAAACAAAAGCTGACCTACAAACCTACAACAATTTTAATAATGACACACTTCTCCGAATACGTGGTGGAAGTGGAAATCCGCACGAATATCCGCATTGGAAAAGTTTTCTATTCATCTGTATATTTGTACCGCAGTACAAATGCTGCAACCCGGCTTTTAGACTACATTCGCGAACATTATCTAAAAAACTAAGAGTCTCCGGCGAACTATTCTCGATCCAATGCGTTGCTAAATTTTTATTAGCGGGTGTTACGCCGAGATAGTGTGGCCAAGTGCTGAAAAAAATTCACGCCGAATTTCAGCGAAAAATATTATTGAGATAATTTTGACATTGTAGAAATAATATAAGTATTCCTTTATATTTTATTACACTCTTTTATTAAGGCCACATTATTGGAGGTACAATAAAAAATATTACATGCTACTTTGACAATGTTAAATGTTTATTGGACAAAATAAGCTCGCTATTACTTCGCAATGCACATTGGCTAGGTTATACATTCATTTATTCATACTCCTTTGCCTTATTATTATTATAGAAGAATCAGAACGACTGATATCACCAACTTGTTATAAAGGGATCATTACCGCGTAAAGGCCTTTCAATTTCGAATTAGATTTTATATTCGCTTGATTTGATGACAGTATTGTCTTTTGGAACAGGTGTTCTTGAAACCCACCTATCTTCCTAACATATATGTAATTATATCCGTTTACTTAAAAATTGACACAGTGTAGCGGCTTTTAATATTGATTTTTAATAATGTGCGATTTATAGATAAGGTTGGCAACACCGGCCAATCGGCAAACCAATGCGTTGCAAATTTTTATTAGGGCGCGTTACACAGCGGGGCGTTGATACAAAAAGCGATCCTCCAGCCATTTCAGACCTCGAGGGTCCACTTAACCTATTTTCATTTCTTCCTTGTTTTTATTTCTTCGACGATGCGGGAAACTGTATGAGAGCGAGCTTTTCAATTTACTGTACGCAGTGTTCCTACGAAAATAGTTTTCTTGCTGCGACCCATTACAATGAAACATAAGATGCTAAGCTTTTTAGGTTATACGTTTTCCAAGGGAGTCGTTACTTCGCAATTTCTTCTTTTACCGTTGATACCTTAGAATTTAATTAGAAATTGCCTAAATATATCCAATACGAGTATTTTAGGTTACGGTTAGGTTAGAATCTGTCACGTAACGTAGGATACAATGCTTTACAAAGGTTGAATTTAAACTTGACCCCCCCCCCCCTTAGCCGCTGTACGCTGTACGCTTTACCGCGCCTGTAAAGTAGTAAGGTGACTGTTTTGCATACTTATAAGTAGTTAGGTTTGTGGTGCCAACGGAGTGAAAACAATTTAATATTTTATTATGTCAACATTATTTTTCGATGAATCATACAAAAACTTGAAACAATTATTTCACAAAAACCCGAATAACACAGAACAATAAATAACAATAAAACAAAAAATATGCAAACAAAATGAAATATTAACAGCAATCTCTCTCGCAAGCGAGCTCATCAATCATCCAAAATTTAGAGGATTATGATTGGAAATCAACAAAGCTAATGCAAATAGCTTCCGAATGCTATTACCGGGTGTAAACACAAAGCGCTGTAATCCTTGTATTGCTGTATGTAGCGTTGCCAGGCGTCCGGATAATGCCGGATATAGTCTATAATAGGTTTAATGAATGTGTGTCTGGCGAAATTAAACGGTGTCCGGCTTGTCCGGCCTTTGTTAAGCTTTGACCGGTCACCTTGCCCCTCAAGACTCGATTCGAGAGCCAGCAAGCCTGAATGATGTCATCATTATTGTCGAATCAATACTACGACACAAAATCTTTAATGATTTCGTGTTTTCGGTTTTATCCAAGTGTCCGGTCTAGATGGCTGGTCTATCCGGCTATTAGGTGTGACGACCTGGCAACCCTAGCTGTATGGAATAGAATAGTGTGGTGCAGGAAATCCCGCAGGAAATGTAATAAATTGGGTCAAACCCGGATAACTGAGTGCGATGCAGTGATTAGGTGTTTGTTGATTGCTTCTGTGCGGTAGATTGAAATAATAATACCAGGTGGTAGAACTCATGTAGTTCGACCGGGGAGGTACCACCGCCACCCTCATAATCCTCCGTGAAGTAATTTATTGTTTTTTTTTTAATACTAAGAATCCGGTATCTGTTCGTTTGTCACAGAGCTGTATCTCTTAAACTGGAATAGATATATAGAATGGAGTAACTTAGTTTTTTACATTATATTTTACTATAGGCGGTATAAGAACAAAACTAATTCACAAAGCCGTAAGTACTCATCGTCCACTAAAAATCATCAAAACGTACCACAGTGCACATATCTTCGTTATCTGTTTATATCAAGACATGGGTCTTGGTATGTAAAGTCACTTAAGTATTGAAAAAAAAATTAAAAATTTACGTGGGATGGTTTGTGAGATTTTGGAAATCATCCATAAGCAGTATGACATTTACAATTTGTTTCGTCAAATCAATGAGGCATTTCCCGCGGGACTAAAAATTGGGGGATTAGGCTTGAGCAAAAAAATTGGGTACAGCCTCAAAAGTTTCGGACATGATTTTAATAAATTATTTATCGCGATAAACGAAGTACCGTACGTTATGTAACATAATTGATAAACATTTTTTTATCCAATAATAGGTTGAAACTAGGGTTACCAATCCCTGAAAAACGTTGTAAACTGAAAGAAATGATATCTATTTATATCTTAAAAATGTAATTCTTGTGGATTATGGAAGCGTGGAGCGTGACCTCCTGTTATAGACATTTTCTAAAGCATATTTGCTAGGAACCCTGACCAACGTACACTGTTTTTTTGGACTAAATATTTTTTTTTTCATTTTCATTCATTTTCATTTCATTTTTCAATTGCATTGCATACAAAATCAATGATTTATTCTTTCTTATATCATTTTAATCTAAGTGTTGGCGTTTTACGCCGAACGTAATACGTAATGGCATTCTCTGCCAGATTGCCCTTGTTGTGAGAAAAAGAATAGCTCATGACACATTTAGAGGCGTTTTGCTTACGTTTAAATAATAAAAAAACAACACTATTTCTACTGGTGAACCTGGAATGAAGTGTCTTGTAGAGATCTTGTGGTTATTTGGCTTTTGCGCAACCTATTAGATTTTTAAAAAAATATACCCAAAAAATATACTTTATATAGGAATCATAAAATATTTATGGCATATTCAATAAGCAATTTTAGAAACATATGTAAATTTCCTAACGTTTTCAACAGTTATTAATAACCCCCTGATGTGATGTATTCCCCCCCCCCCCCCTTTTTCTGATGTATTCCATGTTTATCTTTCCTGTTATTTACGTGTGAAATTGTGCGAACGAATTAAACTTTTTCCATTTTTCTGACGAAAAAACCTGTTACAATACTAAAAAAAATGTCCTCAAATACGTGGAATCGCAACCCTATTTAGCATTTGATTCTTCTATTCTGGCAAATTCATTGTACGTTTCAATGAATTCGCCAACATTGTTTGAACGATCTTTCAGCCCAATCCTAGTTGTTATAAAGCGAATCTCGTTTTATTGAAAGCATTTAGTGCTTCTGACTGGCTCTGTAGGGTTCCGTATCCAAATGGTAAAAACGGGACCTTACCAAGACTCCATTGTCCGCCTGTCTGTCACCAGGCTATATCTCATGAACCGTGATAGCTAGACAGTTGAAATTTTCACAGATAATGTATTTCTGTTGCCTCTATAACAAAAAATATTAAAACAGAATAAAATAAATATTTTCTTCAGGGGCTCCAATTTAACAAATATGATTTTTTTTCGTTTTTAATAAGATAATGGCACGGAACCCTTCGGCCGCAAGTTCGACTCGCACTTGGCCGGTTTTTTACTCAATACCGTGGAGTTTACACGCCTAAATATAACAAAGACAGAGCCAACTTTTGTTCGTCTTAATGGAGTTTATTCTCTTCACTTTTATACTATTTTACATAAGACAGTTCTTTTGATAAATGTTATCTTTTGCTTCTTATAACATGCGTACTTCAAAGCTCTTTCAAATTGATTAAATGGTGTTGACACAAAAAATACTTTTATCCTTGTTGATTACGATGTTTTTTAAGGTTCCATACAAAAAAAACACCTTCTCCTCAATGTCCATGGGTGACAGTGATCACTTACCATCAGTGGGACTGCATGATCGTTTGCTACCTTTATAGTATAAAAAAGGTATGACGTCCTTGGCAGTAACAAAATACCATCAGCTGATACACGCTTCTTTGCCACTTTCTTACTATGTATAAACTCAAGGTGTCTAGGTTGTACTTAAGTATGTGTTGTTGCAGGCATGAATTGCCACTCGCGTTCATAATCTGGATTCCGTTACGTAGGCCCTTGCTCCTCATCAGTCTTTCTCAGCTCGTAATCGCCAAGGAGTCCCGGATTACCGGATCTCTACCGTTTTTACTGTACGTAATTTACACTCAAATTATAGAAAACAAAACGCAGTACGTGTTCATTATCAATTTGCGTTCCGTCGAAACAGTGTGCTTTTAGGCACACTTATACAAGTTACAACCAGATCAATCCTTAAGGTCACACAGGTTACAGAAACATTAAAAAATGCCGGTCAGATTTTCAGTCTTTTTATTCCAGTCCACTGGAGCCTAAAGGAGGCGGTCAAAGCTGAGTCCATCAGTGTTACAAATAGACTTGAATTGACTTATAATAAATAAAAACTGTTGAATTGGAATTTAGGCGTCCATGGGCGGCAGTAACCTCAAACCATGAGCTGGTGCGAGCTCATTAGCTTCTTCCATACTATAAACAGACCTTAAGCATGTGTTGTTGCAGGCATGAATTGCCATTCGCGTTCATAATCTGTAGGATTCTGTTAAGTAGGACCCCGCTCCTCATCAATCTTGCTCAGCGCGTAATCGCCAAGGAACCCGGATTACCCAGTGACCTACGTTTTTAAGCTAAGGATACGTATAATTTGTTGTTATCTTTAAAAGTGTTGTACTAATCATAGCATACGTTACCGGTCAAATACTGTAGACTTTATTTTATGCTACGTAAAGCTTACATAAATAATTTCAAGGTTCAACATCTTGGAAAGGTTGGTTTTCGCTGTTTTAAGGAGAAGAAAATGGACACAGGAACCAATGGACACAGGAATTGTAAGTGTCTATATGTAGTTAAAAATATAAGTTAACAAATGTTTTTATTTTATTTCAGCACCTCTAAATGTGTCGTAGTCTCATTTGTAGGTGCAAATGCATCGTGCGATCCAAAGGATTGACGATTCAGGAACCGATATCATGATGTTCTCCTTCGTAGCCGGTAATGCATTGAAAATAATAACAAAACTTCATTAATAATAAAGCAGGTTCATTCATAATGGACACCTTCACAACGAAAAAGTTAATTCGAACAAAATCGCGGGCCCAGTTATCTCGTTAACAACGAATTAATCAACTAAAAGAAAACGTTAAGAATAGTTAAATCAATTTCCCAAGACACCCACCCTACTTTAAAGAAATGTTTAAAAATGTTTGATATTAGAAACAGCCCTTGGTAATTAGATCAAACAAACAAATCACGATTAAAGCCGAGTTCACTTTCATCTCATTAATGTCTTGGATGTTTAATTAAAATTCACCCTCGTAACAGCGGCCTTATCTTTGTGGGGTTTGTCGAACTCGTTATTATCACATTCCTCGGTACAAATAACGTCTTTTGAAGGTTCTGTAGTACTAGAAATTCTTAGAAATGACCAAACAAAAAGTATTTAAGCGTTTGATTAATGGTACGGCTTCTGTAGAAGTAGGTATATTTTCGGCGCGCTATGACATGAGGCATTTAGTGAAAAAAATAGTGAACAGGATTTGTGCTAAAAATATTGACATTTACATTGTTATATCTACTACCTAAAAGTAGCATCTGCCATTTGTATTAAATTAGTAAACTATTAAGTGAAGTGGGTTGAAAATGAATATTATTATAATGTTAGCTGCTGCCTGCGGCTTGGCTCTCTTAATTTGATCCAAATAATATTAATATTCGCCATCATACCAATATAACCATTTATATACCAATATAACCATTGCACTAATCCACTCATTTTCCTATCATAGAAATAAAAAATACCTGATATTATATTGGCGTTGCCTCTCACGCGTGGCCTCAGATTACCGGCAATTGGACTTGTCACGTCAAGATCCCAAGATTTTGAATAAAAATCTCGTACAAGGCATATCTACATCATGTGCACTCTGTAGCTATTGCCACCCTATAGGAAATACTCCGTCAAAAACCGAAACCCCGTAGGCTTGTCTTTTGCCGAAGCATGACTTTATAATTAGGTAGCTAGGGCCTGTATGTAAATTGCATTTAATTAAAATAAGTGGAACGTTTTGCGGTTTTTGTCCAAAATTTATGTAACCTACATTTAGTATAAAGGGGAAGATAGGTCGGTTTATTCAACTGACTGCCTTTTTTCGAATTGAAAAATTCTTTTTGTGTTGAATGGTCCATTTATTGAGGAAACTATAGGCTAAATAACATCACACTGCAACCAACAGGAGCGTAGTATCATGTTGCAAAAACGGGGAAAATTTGTCCCGCTCTCTCTTTATGTCGCAAATGAAGTTGCGCCGGTCAGCTAGTTAAAATAATATGTATAATATAGAGGTATAAAGTGTTTAAATAAACCTTTGAAAAAAATGCGTTATTAGGAGGTAGAACTCTCGTCTTGACGAGATAGGTACCTCCTATCACCCTCACAGTCTTGCGTAAAACAATCAAATCAAACAAAGTGGCAACGCACTAACATTTAAGTATGGAGTCGACGATTTAAGTATGACTTTAATCCTATTTTTTGTATCGTACAAAGGTAGCAAACGGGCATGCCACCTGATGGTAAGTGTTCACTGCCGCCCACAAACATCAGTAATCACCCTCAAGCACAAATAAATCATACCTATGTTTGATCACTGATGTATTGCTACCCCGAAGGACTTAGATGTTCGCCTCGGGTATAATTTTACCCGGCAACAACGTCTCTTCAAACCGAAAAGAATTGCTTCTCTGAGGATTACGAGGATGGTGTGTGTTGATAATGGCGTTACCTCCCTGGTCGAACTACACGAGTTCTACCACCTGGCAAAGATTTAAGATTGATTTAACATATCTAGGAGCGGCAGTGACTACTTAAATGGCAAGGACTTACAAAGGTTCATACATATATATACATAGGTTTATATACATACATATCAATGTACATGAACCTATGTGTTTCCGAATTGGTACTCATAGTAAAGTAAATTCCGTAGACCGGGTAGATTCTAAACACGATGAAGCGTACCTAAATCCAATTGTTTAATCTAGATTCAAGATATGTACCACACAGCGATGTAGGCAGAATATTCCACTGATACGAATTAACTTTCACGCGTGGCTTACTGATCCATGCCAGGGTTGCCGAAGCTATGCATATCAATAACATTTTATCCTTAAATATATGATACGAGTATGTTATTCTTATTCAATGTTGTTGACGTCCTTCGCTTGTAATTTTGTCCTAGAAAAGGAAAAAGTATTGAGTGTTTTTTCGTATGACGAAATTTCCTAAGGACGAAAGTGTTAGAACTCACATAGTTCGACCAGGGAGGTACCACCGCCAACCTAATAATCCTCCGTGAAGCTATTGTGTTTTAGTTTGTAGAAGCTATACTTAAACGCGAGGCGAATCTTAGTCCTCAAGGGTACCAACGCATCTACGGTCAGCGTCAAGTACAATTTAATCGCACTCGGGCATGATCAGGGGTGACCACTTACCATCAGGTGGATTGCATGCTCGTTTGCTACCTTAAGACTATAAAAAAAAGTTATTTCACGGAGAATTATGAGGTCGGTGGTGATACCTTTCCGGTAGAACTACATGACTTCTACGTGACAATGTAGATGTGGAAACCACCTCTACATAATCGTGATTTTGTTTTTTCATACAAGCCGTCCGCAACGGTAAAGCAAAGTACGGCACCTCTGGTTTTGAGAAGTAATGTGAGTATTACAAATAAGTTCTTTAATGATTTGGGTTAAGAAAAACATTATTAGAAGGCTTAAGATTCAGAAATTTCAGTTAAATCGCGTACCTAACCCAGCCCTAGTAAATCAACATCAATTTGAGTGACCACTTGAACTCAAGATTGAGATGAGATAACAAGATACCACGCTATATTAATGGTTGTACATGCACTAATCCTTATTAATGTGTTCAATACATAAGTATAAATTTAACAAGAGGATTACTGTCGAACATGAACATGTGTTATCTATAATAAATTTATAGCTATTATTTAGTTTACTGATCTTTATGACAGATACTGTAATTAGTGGGTTATTTGTGTAATTTTGAATTTTGCAGTCTAACTGATGTCGTGAAGTCCATTGATATTTGTAACTTACCCAAGTATGATTGAATTATACCTGAAATCGACCATAGATGCCAACACCTGAGGACTATGATGTTCGACTCGTATGCCACTATAGCCGATAACAATGCTTTTTCAAGACCGAAACACAAAAAATTGTTTTGCGGAGTATTACAAAGTATTACAGGTCGAACTACACGATTTCTATCTCCAAAGAAATGAGTATAAACGTTCTTTCTATATATCTTGATTTTATCATCATCCCCAAATAAGATTAATTGTCGACGTAGACAATGAAATGCGTCGCTACCCCTAAGGACAAGATCAGACGCCTAGTATAAATTTAACTAAGTTACCTGTAAGTTTATCCACGTACACAGGCCATATGAACACAGGCAACTACGACTAGGCAAAAGATGGTTATGCTCCTTTACGACGATGCACGCTCCTGTGACTTGAAGGAGAGATTGGAAAACTGTTGAAGTTGCAAGTCAAAGAGTGACCAATTAGAGGAAGCCTAGAAGAAGCCGAAGTCCACTAGTGAACCTAATCTGATCGTTAAATATATGGAAGTAATTAACGAAAAATACTAATAATATTGTAAAAAAGCGTGGGCGCTTTCTGCCATTTTTTTCGTAAATCAAGCGCCGGACGCTCTTTTTACAATATTACTAGTATTTTTCGTTAATTATTGTTTTAAGTTTATTTTTACCTTTTTAGTTCGAAGTGCTTTAAAAGCGTGTTTTTTATACTATTTTTAATTTCCACTTTTTAGTACGATTTATTAGTAGAAATAAAATTTGGTAAACGTAAGTCACTTGCTCTTAGCCCAAAGGAGAGTTTCAAACCCACAAACGTACAAGCATACAACCATACAACTGAAGCTAATAAAAGTGTGTTAAATAGTTTTGCACTAAATTCCAAGCCCTACACTTGCTCGAGCAGTTGATATTCAGTTCCCCAGACCATCGTTCCACCACAATTAGTTAAGTGTTTATTATGTGTTATATTTGCATAAAAATTGATAATTAAGTAGATAAAACAAACATTTTTGTCCCATTGTAAATGACTGTGAATTAATTAGCGTGGAATTTAATTAACACTCTGATGTGTTAATTAATTAAGTAAATTTGTTGGTTGTTGCAAAGAAAAGAGGTTAGTGGGTTAGGCCTCCGAATAATAATTTCGTTTCTTCGTCGAAATCATAGAAATGGTTACCTAATTAGATTATTTTCACGAAACGTCGCTATTGTAGCTTGTTTTGTCAACAAGTTTAAACAAAATGTTGTATAAGTCAGATTGTTTGCGAATAAAGAATGTGCACGTAAGAGTTTGTTAATTGCTATAAAAATCTAGGGCAGTCGGTACTATTTTAAAAATAATTGCAAAAAGCCAGTCAGTGTATATTTCCTTCTTAAAGGTCTGTTTCACAAAGTCTGTAAGCTTTAAAATAATAAACTAAAGTTATACATAGTTAAAACTATAATTTATGTTAAATCTTTATGACGAGTAAATTCGCTTGAACAGAAGTTGTAAAGCTGTTTTCAAATATTATATGTATGAATGTAATGTATGAATATAATATATAGCAATCCTTACATGGAATGTCTTTAATATGGTAATAATACGGTAATCCATTATATAAAAATCAAAACTGAAAAATCAAGTGCTAGTTAGTTGTCGAAATGTCTGTCTGTGCATCTACGTTTTCGGTTTTTAATTTATATGAAGTTAGTTTCTTTTTCTAAAAACAAATGACTTTGTATAAAAGTACATTTTAATATGATAAAATGCGAGTAGTTAAACACCTGTTTTTCCCTTAATTTTATTTTTATATTTTGTCTTTATATTTGTCAAAGTCATACGTTTAAAATGAAGTGGCTACCTATAATGGTGCAAGAGATACCGTGACAATAGAGGCAAGGACGAATGGACCAATGGACAGCAAAGTTTTAGTTATAGAATCCCATTGTCACACTTCGCCATACTCTAAAAAAATATCTAGAACTCTATAAATTACATTCATGTGTGTTGTTTAATATCCAAAGAAACAACGACGACGGGACGAGTAATATGTAATTAATTATTAATTAAGTAATTGCCGGGTGGAACTCATGTAGTTCAACCGGGGAGGTACCACCGCCACTTTTCCTTTCGGTTTGGAGAGGCGTGGTTGCTGGTTAAACTTATGAACGAGCCGAACATCTTAGTTCTCAGGGGTAGTAACGCATTCGTGGTTAACCTTAGGTCAACCGTACTTGGGTATGACACCTAATGTTCATCGGTGGCAGTGACCACTTACCATCAGGTGGACTGCATGCTCGCTTGCTACCTTTACACAATAAAAAAAAAACGCTTAGTAACAATTGCGAAGTATATTAATATGTACATGTAATATACGTATATCATATCTCTGGTTCGTGTTGTCTTGTACTCGTTAGCCCATTTCCATAGCTCGTCCCTCGGGATTGTATCTCATAATGTATCTGAATATTGCTAGTATACTAGTATCTAAGTTACATAAATGGGTCAGTCTTGTATATCTATTGAAATAAATATTGCATCTTCAGTGGGATGTACCCTTTTAAACGATTTTTTGGGATTATGGTTAAATGGTGTCTGCCCATGCATATTACTAAGAAATTTAAGTTTGATCCAATTGTATCTAAGGTTGACCACAGATACGTTGCTACCCCTGAAGATCGTAAGTAAAAAAAGAACAAGAATTACTTCATGGTGGTGGTACCTCCAAGCACGAACCACACAAATTTTATTACCCGTTTTAATATGACGATGGTAATATAAGATGTAGACGTACCTATCGCCCCACGTACTCGTAGAATTTCAATTGTCAGAATGCAATATGCATTAAGATGTAAAAAAAAAAATCAACTATTGGTGAAATGCCTTTGCCTTCTAAGATTTAGTTGCAATACATAAACTAACTTGTTTTTATTTTTAAGGTTGTGTGAAAATTAAGAATTATTTGATCTTTGTCATAAGTTTACAGGATAACGGTCGTAACTCCACCGTAGTTTATTATTTTCACATAAAAATACATTAAAGTCAAGAAACTTAATGCGATTACACACACACACACACACAAATCTTCACGCCAAATCCCTAACGGGGTAGGCAGAGAGTATCGAGTGCGATTATTACATTAAAAAATACTACTTTTATTATTTGTATAATAGTCGTTACAATAGCTATTTTTTTTGTTAATATCTCGAGTGTTGACCATTTTAAAGCACAAAGCCCGTTGATAGACAGATGGACACATGATCGGACTGAAGGACAGCAGAGCTTTTGTAATAGCATGAAGCAATGGTAACAGGAGCCTTAGTAATTTGGGACCCTTTGGGAACCCAGAAAAGATTAAACTACGCCCTATTTGTACCCACGCTTCCATTGTAATCAGGTAAACAATTCTATCGCTTCTCACTTAGAATCATAAAGAATTCAAATTGAAGAATCCAATTCCTAAACATTTAAATATTCTGGGGTTCAAAAATGACTGCATTTGTCGAGGGATGCGTGGGGATCACAATTTTATGTCAGGGCTTCGAGTGAATAATCGTAATGGGGTTGCATAATTTTTTACTTTAAATTAATGAAAATCATTTATTTGTTTACTTTCACAATAGCTTTTTGGTGTAAATCTATTAGGTACATACGTGTACTCTAGGGGATAAAATAAAAAAATACGTTCTAAAAGTGTTTTGTACAGTCTAGAAGGCAGGTGGTAGAACTCGTTTAGTTCGACCGGGGAGGTACCACCGCCACCCGCATAATCCTCCGTAGCGTGGTTGCCGGTTATACCTATTCTTATATGAGCGGCGAACATCTTAGTCCTCTGAGATAGCAACGCATCTGTGATTATATGATTTAATTGTGCTTGGGGATGGTTACTAATGACCATGGGCGGCAGTGGCCACTTACCATCAGGTGGACTGCATGCTCGTTTGCTACCTTTATACGATACAAAAATAGAAAAATAAACGAGCTTTGTGTTTATGTAACGGTAAGTGCTTGCTGCTGCCCAAGAACATTTGTAATCGACCCTACGTACGCTTGTAGCGTACCTTATGAACTACGCTACAAACATACATTTATTACTACAGATGCGTTGCTACCCCTGAGGACTAAGCTTCGTGTTTTAGTATAGCTAGCAACTACGGCTCTCTAAAACCGGAACACAAAAAATGATTCTTCTAGAATAGTGGGGCGGTGATATCTCTCCGAACTACACGAGTTCTACCACCTGGACAATATTCTTAATGGTAATACAAAAAATATTTCTTCTAAAAAAAAGAAGTTCAATTATCTTCAAGAACAAAATCTAGTGAGATGTATGAATGACACAGAAAAATAATTGCTTGATGATTTTTAACTCCTTTTAGAGGAAGTTTGTAGAAAAAGTCCAGAAATTAGCTTTTCGAAAAACAGATGAAATGTACCAATTATATTTTGAGATGTAAAACATTATTGATTAAGTTATCAGTCTTTTAATTTCACACCTCAAGGTTTTTTAATGATTTTCTATATTTAATATTTCGTAATTACTCTTCAATCGCCTAGCACAAAGTCCACCTGAATAGACAAGACGAACCCAAAGCATTATTAGAAACGTGCTAAAATGTATCAAGATTAGTTTTATTCGAATAAACCCCTAAACAATACTCAGACAAGACGAAGAAGCCACGTGTTATTTTCAGTACCACCCGAATAGCTCCAAGTCGGCCATAATGTTTACATTTTATGACCAACCTGCTTCGAAAGTATGGAATGCACCCTTCGGAAACTGAGTGTTTTCTTCCATTAGCCTAAGTGGGAGCAGACATTGCTACTTCGTACTTTAACATGGCCACCTGAGTTGAATTTGATATTTAATTTTGATTAAGAACTTCTCTGAACTTGTTGACTTTGACGAACACTCGGAATTTTAATGGGATATAAAACTTAGCTCCCTTAATGTAATCAGATTCATGACCTGAAATTTTGCTTTGGGAAATCTAAGTTAGATTTATAAACTTGTCGTCGACAGGATAACTTAGTACTTTGAGTATCTTTAAATTTTATTCTGTACTTGCTTTGATGTAGCATTGAAGGACCGATATTAATCATCACTATCATTTAGATATTAGTTTTCCATTAGGACACGGATTTTCTCTCGGATTGGTTTAGGTCTTGGACTATTATGCTACCGAAGTTTGAGTTGGTAACCTTTTAATTAATTATATTAAGAAAGAATGAGTAAAATTATGAGGGATGATAATAGTTATGATTTACATTTATTAGCTCGGTTAGTATTTCACTGGCAATGATACAGTTAGGCTACAAGGAAAGCTTACTGAAATAGCTCTCAAAATTAGCAGGCTGAAGTGGTAATGGTCTTGTCAAATATCTTGGATTATTAACAATCAGTGTAGTTAAAAAAATCTTGAGTGTTAATGGTAAAAGAAGCATCGTCCCCAAACTGACTGACTGGACTGATGACCAGAAAAAGACAACTGGATCAGATAGATTTAGATGGTGCAGAAGATTGGAGCCAATTAGGGGAGGCCCATATAGCGGACATGAACAGAACTCAGATCCATGTGCGGATATATGGTGCCAGGTGGTAGAACTCGTGTAGTTCAACCGTGGACCGCCAACCGCTACCCTCATAATCCTCCGTGAAGCAATTATTGTGTTTCGGTTTGGAGAGGCGTGGTTGCCGGCTATACTTATACACGAG